>BLXL01012435.1:0-10547 GCA_023170135.1 Acarapis woodi | reverse complement strand
ATTTGAATAAAAACTATAATAAAGTGGAAAAAAATAAGCACCTTTGCTTGAATTAGATTATGTATAAAACTTGCATCTATATATTTATTAAAAAAATTGAGAAATGACTTTTCTTTCAAAAAATATCGATTGAATTCGAAAAGAAATTCTTAAAAATAAAATTCTTACATTTGTGCCTTCAAAATAAAAAAAAAAACTAAGATTAAAGTTTAAAAGAATTTTGACTTTCAATAACAAGAATTATCCTATTCAATTCGATATTACTAATCGTTTGCATTTTGACAATACGCTTTTTAATTTTTTCACTTATACTTCGATTTTTAAATTTCAATTGAAATAAATTATCTGTTAAGAATATTTTTAATAGATTTCTAATTTAATTTTTTTTGAATTGATCATATTACAATTAAAATTTAGCTTAAAAAACAAATTGGAATTTCCTAATTTCTAAAAAACTTTAAATCTCATGGATGAAATTTCATTAGTTGAAATGTATTACAAATTTAAAATCGATAAAATTTGATAAATTATTTCCGAAAGAAAATCATATGAAAAACTGTTTTATTTCTTGTTGTTTCTAAAAAATACTATTTCAATTTTTTTTTTCTATATCTAAAAAATATTTAAAATATTTAATAAGAGTATATAAGCTTCTATTATCTTATTTGTACAATAAATAATTAAAAAATTATTCTCATTTGTAAAATACAATAAATTTATTTAAAAATTTATAAAAATATTCATGAAACCATTGCCTTCGTTCGAAAGTATGGTCATTTTTCCTTTAAACCGTAGTCTTAAATTACCTAGCACAATATAAATTAAGAGGAGCAATTATGGATTTTCTACATTGAATAATATAAAATCCTGTTGACTAATCCTTTTTAGTTTTTGCATATTATCAAAGAATCAGAATTTTTTCAGTTTTTTTTAAATTGAAATATTTAAAAGCTTGAATCGAACTTTTTCGAAAATCAAGTGCCCTATAAAGTTAGATATGTTTGATATATATTCGACTCCCAATTGACTAACAAATTGATCATGAAATAAAACGAACAAAAATATTATGTTCAAAATGTGATTTGACAAATTAGTTTTTCTCAATCCGATAGCTTCTGGGTGTAAAAGCACTTTTAAGAGAAATGCGTCTAAATCAATTTTTATTTCAATTTATTTTTTTTTTATTTGTTACATTAAAATCGAATGAATTTAGTTCATCTTTATTGTCTATGATTTAAAATTTTCGTGTGTAGTTCATGATTTTGAAATTTTCTTTTATAGTTATCTTATCACAAAAAGAAAAAATTTACCGATTAACTTAGTCAAAAATCATTTAGTTTTGTTTAAAAAAAAATTGGATTTGTTCTAATTTTTCTCTATTTTATGATTTTGTTGAATTAAGTGACCTCATCGCCATAAGTTAAACAAGCTTAAAAATTAAGTAATAAACACTCTAAAGTTAAAAAATGTAAGAAAAACAAATAGTGCAAAAGTACATTTCTTTTTTAAATATGCACATGATCGCGATTATTGTATCGTTATGCATGAGTTACGAGTATGAATGTAATAGTTTACTTGTGTTTGCAATTTTTTCGCTACAAGAAAAATTTAACAAAACGATTAATTAAAACTGAAATTATTGTCTCATAAGCCTTAATTTTTACTTTCTATACAACATCTAATGTGTTAATTTAGAAAATTTACTATTTTTCCAGTCGTATTTTTATGATAAAGATAGTATTTCAGTAAATTTTGAATGCTATTTTAGTAATCCGAAACTCTACAAATTAATTATGAAAATGAACAAAATATTCACTTCAATAGTCTAAAAATTACATTTATTTAATGACGAATTTATATAATTAAAATTTATAAATTATAAAGCTTAGTGAATCTAATTAAAAAAAGGGTTTATTCTTTGGAAATTTTTTGATATTTTAAGCACGTGCACATATGAAATTTTGATATCCATAGGATAGCAATTTCAAGACGTGCAAAAAAAATTTATGATCAATGAAATTTAAATAGATGAGTTAAAAATATGCTTACGATATAGAAAAAATAAATGCAAGATCAAATCTTTTCTATCATCAATTGATTAGCTAATTAATATCTGGATATTATTAAGTCAAAATTAAACAAAAATAAAATTTTTTGTTTAAGATAACACATAGAATTTAATAGGATAAAAAATAAATAAATTTAATTGAAAATTTCTAAATTTAAAATTATCAATATTTTTTTTATTTAAATTTTATTAAAAAATGCAAGAAAAAAATAGCTCTAACTAAATTCATTTGTTTCGAAATCAAAGATTATAATTATGAAGTAAATGTGAGAAAAACTTTTTGAGGCACAATAATTTTCACACGTTTTTATAATCTAGAAAAATCGGAAATTTTACGAAACGAATTATTAAATCATAATAAATTAAAAATTTAAATTTTTGAATTTAATATAAATAAAAATTTAAAATTTAAAATCAAATTATCTCAATCGAGATTGTTGAATCTGCGAATTTCAGACAAAAAAAAATGCGTATTTAAAAGGATAGATGAATCAAATAGATGGTTAAGATTAATTTTGTTCTAACAAAATCTCACGATTACAAATAAATGAAAAAAATTTAAAAAAACACAAACGAAATCGTAATCACCAATTATCAAGCAATCTTCCTGCAGAAGGATAGTTCTACACTTAGGCGTTTGTCGTTTGGCCATTCTTTTTTATAAATGATAAAATTTTCCGATAAATGTCGGAAATCATCAGTAAAAGATATCTATGTCCACTTCCGCAAGAAAAGACATTTTTTTTCTATTGACAAACATTATATTTCCGTTCTTTTTTTATACGATGCGAACATTGCTCACTTGCTAATAAAGAAAATTTTTTTTTTCCTGGTTATATTCCAACACATTTTTCCTTTTTGTCAGACATTAATTGTGTACGCGCTCTCTTTGATACAAATTCTTATTTTTTTGCTCAAAAAATGTGAATCGTAGCTGCAACATATTTACCACTCTATACTCTCATTAAATAATCATATAATTCAAATTGTAATCTTAACTAGTATGTCGGACTGGTTTGTGACAATTCAATAATACTCAATACTGTTTGAAACTGCAGTTTAAGATTTCTAAAATTCTTAAAGTAAAGAAATGAACACTAGTATGCAAAGTTTTTGCTATTTAGAAATATAATTAGAATTTATTCCGCAGTCAAAAAAAACTTATGGCTTGGCAATTAATTATGATTTTTTGATTATAAAAATCAAAAATTTGTATTATAATTTAATATTTATGAATTCAAAAAATTTATTCTCTTGCAAACAGAATATAAATATGACATCAAAAATCATTAATAATTTGTATCTAATTATTTTTGCAAAAAAAATAGTGAAATATTTTAAAATACCACAAAATAAAGTTGATAACGCGATTTGGAAAAATATATAGATCTTATAATTTTCGTTTATCAAAACAAAACTTAATCAAATTATTTAATAAATTTCAAATTTTATAAAAAAAACAAAGTTGAAAAATAAATAAATTCTTGTCTTAATGAATCTTGGTTATTGGGCAAATAAAGGCTTTTTTTCTGAAAACCTTTTTCAATTAAACTTAAGTCATTCGAAATCAAATTGAAAAAAAATTTTCTCGAAAAAAAACAAATAGAATTTAAAATTTCAAAAGTACATTCTCGCAAAACTAAAAAAAATTATTTTGAGTTAGAAACCTTTTAATTAAAAAACATGTTGGATTTCGAAAAGTTCAAAAAAAAGAATAAATTTTTTTGTTTTTAACCAAATCGAAGGCAGTGTTTTTGTTGCATATAAACATTTGAATTTTTTCATTTCCGTTTCTTAAAAATTTTGTCGATTGTTGAATATCGTGCATTTCTAAGATTAATTCCAAAAAATAAAGTTCAAAATCTGAATGTAATGAAAGATACTTTTATAAGATAAGAATTCTTGCCAAACCGTTTATTACAACAAACTAATGCATCATTCTGTTTTCATAAAATAGTAACAAATGGCATGATTTTACTTATTTGTTTATTGCATAAGTTTAAAAATATTCTAATTTTTATGCATAAATTTTTGAAAAAAATTCTTTTCCAAAATTTTTTAGTTTTATTTGTTTTATCTTTATGCTTTCGACATATGGAATAATTGAGATGAATATCGGTTCGAGATCGAATGATGCGTAATGAAGTTTGATGATTATTGAAACAAGATTTTTATTAGATTTACTTTTTCTTTTTCAATGAGATAATAATCAATAAATACGCCTAGCAGAAAAAAAGACAATACAAGATGTTTAAAATGAATTTCATAAAAATATTGACTTATTGAATCGAGTTTAATTGTGGAATGAATCTTCGCTAGATTTATATATGATGCTATTTTTTTTTGACCTCAAATAAAAAGATTTTAAAATGCAAAAAAGAGAATTTCAAAAATATATTTTAAATAAATGCACTTTTTTGAATTTTATTTTCTTAAGTAATCCGCGAATCGATTGTTGATTTTTGATCGAATCGGCAAAATCCGCAAATTTATTTTAACTGGAAAAGTAAATACATCTAAAAAAACCGGAAATTCTATCATACATATAAATTTTTTTTTTCATTATTAGAATTTTCAAAGATTTACGAGAATAATTCTAAAAAATAAAAATATTTGGAAAGTGAAAACCAAAATACATCAAGTTTCAAGTGTAAGTGTTTAACTGTTCAAAATATTATGGTTATCTTTCTCTATATTCTTAAATAAGTTAAGTTGATTTTTATTTTTCATTTATGAGTATTACGCTTATAAATTTTGTTTGCCAAGTATTTTACTATTCAAGAATCAACGAATTTTATTCTTTTTCCTCCAGCAATCAATTGATATTTACCGACTCTTCTGGCACAATCATTTAATAATAGAAAATTTGTATTGAAGATGCAATATCTGCAATGCTATCCGCACTTCATTATGAAACCGATAAATAGATTTCGAATGGATGGATTCAAATTTCTAATGCATTAGTACTTTTAAACAGTACTTTCTTGTTTCAAAATGAAAAAGAGAAACTCACCGCTTAAAGTTATAATTCGCAAAGAAAAAAAAATAAATACTCAGTTTTTGTAAATGCTGTATATTTAGTTGATGTGATTTACAATAACCAATACTTTATGTATACATTTAGTCCCTAAAATTTGTTCTTCAGACAAATATAAAAGATCTAAAGACTATCTCTTAAGCATCGCTGATACAAAAAAAAATTTTTTAGCGGAAAAAAACTTGGGTTGTATTTAATGTACTTATGATTTGTGAAAAATTCTTAATATCTAATACCATGTGTGCAATCTAAAGACACAGAAGAATACTTAAAATAGGTAAAAAACATAAGATGTTTACGTTTCTTCAAATATTATATCATTTGATATGTATGTGTCTAAAATTTGGACAAAAATTTTTTTAAAATCGAAAAGCAATTCTAGCTTAAATCTTTTGACGGAGCAAATATTTTTGTTGAGGCCCTTTGAAAAATTCAATTGAATTTTTAAAATTTTACTAGACACTTGGGTTCTATTTTAGACTTTTTAAACTATAAATTAAAAATTTTTCTTCATAGTCTCTTAAATCCGATATTTTTTAATTTAATGTTGATAGAAATTTTTTATTTTTTAATCTAAAAAAAATTTTGTTTCACGTATCTTGTTTTTCATAATTTATTAAATAAATAGAATTTAAAATCTAAACCTCTAAATTATTTTATTTGTCTAAACAAATTGGTAAAAATTTTAGTAAACACAGTGATGATCTTTTATAGATAAATTTGCGCCATATATATATCGAGTTTTAAATAACTTTTTTTACAAATCATCATGCAATTTATGTAAAATTTAAAATAGCCTAATTTACGTATTTATTGCAACTTAAGCGCTGTTTATTGGGCGGCCAGGAGACAAATAAATTAAAAGGCCAATATAAAATCTCTTTCAAAAAGATTATCTCAGTAATCATGTGCCGGAAAACTTCCGTCACTTTGAAATCATATGTCAGCTGTTAAAAGCAAAATTTTTCTGAATTTCTAGATTTTGTTTTAGTCCTTTCCAAGGCTTTTAATGCAAAGGCTAGCAAAAAGAATTGCTTTGCAATAAAAACTGTGTGCAATGTATGAAATTTCCAGGTATTTAATAACAATGACAATAAAGTAAAATAAAGCATAAATATGATTGAAAAAGTTATATACACTTCGAAAACTGTATTTCGAGATGTTTTATTTATCGGAATCAATTTTACGTATTTAATTTCATTTTATTTAGTCTAAAAATATAAGTCGTATTCAGCGAATGTCAAAACAATGTATTTGATCAAAAATAAATTCAAATGTTCATACCTAAATACAAATGTAATTTAGAGACAATCGATCGATTTATTTTTTGTAAAAAATTGTGTAGTCAGAAAAGACAATTTTTGCAATGATTTTTCATTAGTATAATAATTTACAAGATAAAAAATAAAAAAAATAAAACCAAAAAATTTTCACTCGAAAAGATAATTATTTTAACGGTTTATTTTCGAGAATCTGTTTGGGTCAGTGAGGAAAGGGCGATTTTGTAAGAAATGAAGATTGAAAAATCTAGTTACTATGTAATGTAAAAAAAAATGCAATTAAAAACAATATAAACTTTGCAGGAAATGGATGAAAATTTTTTTGAACAGATTTTTGGTTAATTATTAATAAAAGAAACAAAAGTGAGAAAAAAAAATTTTAGTATTGAAATTGATAGAGGGAAAAATCATTTCAAGATTACTGCAAAACAAAAAAGAAAATTAGATAAGAGTTTAATGAATTTTTCAGTGATTCATCGAGCGATAGCCGAGTGAACACGAACAGCAAAAAATAGGTTTGTCAAAAATATGCTTTCTTATATTTCAAGTTGTATACCAACATAATAGAAATTTTATTTTTCATGTAAAGATAATCATTTAATCTGTTGACACTTGAAATGTTCGTTTCTACCTCGATTAGATTTTATTTTTTCTGACTAAATACATTGAGAGTCATGAAAAAAAAATATTTTTCGCTTAAAAGAAAATTCAAACTAATTTGACAAAAGTTCTTTGAAATATTTTAAATGATTACCGATGAATTAGAATTCAAGTAGTATATTCGTCTTTGAATATAAAGCTAGTTTAGATTTTCAATCATGGTGTCATTTTGTTTATAGAATTAAATTGTTCAATTAAATTTTATATTTTATAGTTTACACTCGTTATATGTTTAATATATGAATCATGTATAGGGAGAAATGAATCATTTTAATGAAACGGAATGGCGAATCACAGTTATGAAATATACTCAAAAAATGTAGAAAAAAAATTTCAATATTTTTTATTCAGATATAGAAAGTCATTTTGTTTAAAAGCAAAAAAAAAAAAAAATTGTGCAAAGACAACTTAAAATACTTTTTGTTTGAACTTGCATTTTTTACGCTTCTACATTTTTGAGAATTTTTAATCAAAAAATTTCTACAGATTCAATATTTATACCACATAATCCAACAAATTTAATTTAAATCAAATTCATATTTAAACCTGAAAATTTCAATACATTTAACTGAGTTATATTAGATTGAACATCGTTAGTTGACTCAGTATTCATAATCGATAATTTAGAATAAACCAATTTTTAGATTTTTTCAAGTACACTTTCTTTTATATGAAAAATGACATTTTCTCAAATAAAGACAAAAAAGTGCGAATTTTTCTTGAAAAAAAATTTTATTATGGTTAAAAAAAAAGCAAGCCTACTTAAAGCACACAAAATTTTTAAATCGATGTCAAAAATTTGCCCGTCAAAAAATTTCCGTATAAAAATAAAACGTAAGTAAGTGAAGAACATATATTTCCAAAAAAATTTAACTAAAAATGTACAAATTAGCAATTAATATAAGCCGAAATAATCAGATTCCAAGTAAAAATAATAATTTAATATCTAAAGTTAATGCATATATTAACTATTAGTTTCTAAATCGAGTGCTAATTAAATTTTCGCGAATTTCTTTGCCTGCAAACATTTGTTTTATTAATTATCTTTGCACATTTGAACAAATATTCCAATCCGTCATCAAAACCTTAGTTTTTCTTTCTTGACTTACATTTCGAAATTTGCCTTTTTATTGCTTGTTATTGACTTGAAATTATGATTTTTGAAAAGCCTAAAAAATGGTCAGTAATAACATATATGTTATAGTTCGTAAAATATTTATGCATTAGTATCATCGTTAGGCAAGCGGTCTTTAATATGTAATTAAATTAAAAGCCTAAATAAAGTTAGTTTGCAAAGCGTATATCAGTTTATCATAATTATCCGACTTTAATTTTATTTCGATCAAGAAAAAGATAATTCATAATCGAAATGATTTTTTTATATAATTTTTATGACATCTACTTCACAAAGTTTTTTGAAATTATATAAAGGAATGTGGTAGATTTTCTGGAAATCTTTTTGGTAAATGAGATTGATAATAATGATAGTCAGAAGTAGTGTTAGACAATTTCAAATCTATAAGTGACAGGTCTACAATTTCATTTTTTTTGAATGTATTTTAAATATTTTATTTCACATGTTTTTGAAAGCAAAGATAATCTTAATACAAAAAGTCTACTTTTCACCATTCGAAGCACAAGTAACATCGTCAAATGGTATCCATTAGATACATTCTTTCGCAATAACATCAATAAATAGACGTTCCTTTTCGCAAAGTAAAGTAGAGTTCAGAGTAACTTATTCTAGAACACATCCATTAAATGGACTCGCATTATCTTAAAAAAAAGGAAATACATATAAACGAAACAATGTAAAAGTTTCATTTTTCAAAACGGTAAGGAAGAAGGGAAAAAAACTTAAAAACAAGTACAAGATGCAGAATTTCTTTTTCTCAATCTTTTTACTCAATCCCGACACATCTTGATGACAAGCCAAACGATCGTTCTATCAATATCAACACACTAACAAGCATATGTGTATGAAATTTTAACCAACCTCTTTTTTTGCATCTTTACTCCTTAATTCGACACTTCTTCTTAAGATCTTCTTGCTTTTTAACATTCTTGTGTTCAAGGATCATATAAAAAGACTGCCAGATTTTCGATATCAAAACATACATTTACTGACTTGTAATTCATAAAAATACAAGTTCATAGCCATCATGAGAGATTTTTAATTAAAATTTATGTCAAAAATGCAAAGACCGTCCATTTTCGACTTTTTGAAAAATTAATTTAAGAGTGCAAAAAGAGTTTTTAAAATTTTTTTTGATAAATATTTGTTCTATTTTTCAGATGTAATCGATTCTCATTTGAAAAGGGTTTAGCTGATTTCAAAAGAAATTAATTATCATAATTTGGAAAAAAAAAGAATTTGTTTTGAAATTGAATAATTATAAATTTAGATGATAAAAAACAATTTTTTTATTTTTTCAAATTTCTATTGTAAATTTTTCGAAAAAAATTTAGTATTGTGATGTTTGTTTAATGTTGAATATTTATAGCCTAAATCAGTTAAATAGAGTCAAATAAAAGAGGTTTTTAATAAATCTTTGAAATTATCAAAGTCAGCATAATTTAACCTGGTAACAAGTCAATAAGAATTTCTACCAAGCTTAATTTATTTAAGAAAATTTTCATGTTAATAAATAATAAAAAATAATTTTAATTAGAGTAATTTCTTTTTATTCAAGTTGTAAAAAGTCTTAAAATTTTTTAATTAAAAAAAAAAAGCTAAAATTAGATAATGAAATCAAATTGATTGATTCGAAAAAAACTGAGTAATATGATATTTTATACTAAGAATTTAATTAATCAACAAATAGAAAAAAAATTTGAAATCATTTCATTAATTGACCAATCGTGATAATGATAATATAGAAAAAAGACGTTTAAAAAAACAATTTTCATGTTATTTTTAAAAATTGCCAACTAACATTTAAAATTTTTGTAAATTACAATGTTTTCAACAATAAAAAGAATCGTATTACAAAAATAATATAATGAAATTAAATGTGGCACTTCGATGTCGAACTACAGTCAATAAATAACTTTAAAGCAGTTTGAAAAAAACAGAAAAAATTCGAATTTGAATCTTTAAATTTTATATTTTTTACTCTGAAAATTAAATTTTTGTAACGACAATTACAAAAAAAATTTTCTTTGGTATTAAAAGATAAATGAAATATAAAATTTTCCTTCTATTAAAATAAAATCATTTATAATTATGTATTAAAAAATCTGATTAGATCTGAGATAAACTATCTTTTTAATTAACTTCAGAGATGCATTTATTGATCATCTTGAAAATATTGTGAATTAAATTTTATAGAAATGTTTACTTTTTGAACAAAAAATAGATGTAAATTGTAATGATATGAATTTTCCTCACCTTTTTTTTTTTGGTTTTAAGTAAATTTAAAATTTCAAATTGAACTGGAAGATTTTAGAAATTGTTTTTAGTGCTCTAAATGTTTGTCAATTTAAAATGAGTAATTGAATG
>BLXL01012434.1:0-12496 GCA_023170135.1 Acarapis woodi | reverse complement strand
CAGGTTAGTAATAATTAAAGTCAACAAATATAGTTTAGAAATATTTATCATTCGAATAAAAAAAAATCTTTTAGTTGGGAAGGAATTAATTTTTAAAATTCTACAGATATTCACAAAACTTATTTGTATTTTCATATTCTCTAATCATGTTTCTAATCTTATCTAATTATCATTTTAATTAGATTTTGAGGAGCACGGTGCAAAACTGATTACTCACAACGATAGTTCGTTTAAACTATCACCGTCCAATCATCCATCTGAAGATTTAATGAATAATCTTAATAGCAAATTTAATCATTTTAATCTTAACAATAATATAGACAATTATTTCCAACTCGATAAAAAAGATAATCAAAATACTGTGATTGATAATCAAGATGGCCTATCGAATTCGTCGACTCAACTATTACTGGATATAAATCTAATCTTAAATAGAGTGCAGTTTTTAACGAATTTGGTTGATAAGAATTCAAAAATTCTTACACAACATAGCCCCAAATCTATTAATCAACTGATAATTACTTGCAAAGGTCAAATTAAGAATCATTTTGAACAAAGCACGGAATTACGAATAATTGATAATTCTGATCAATTTATCACAGGTAAGTGCATATGAAACACTCTTTTTATTCAACATTCGTATAGATAAATTATATTCAAGTTTTTTTGTCGATTATTCAAATGAAAAAAAAGATACTCTGTTTTATACTTTCATGCTTATTACGAAATAATTTTCGCATGAAATTTATGTAATTTAATGCATCTTTTGAACGCTGAATCTGCGATTTTTTATCTGAAAACAACAAATTCATCATTTTTCCGAACATTTTTGATAAAAAATTTATCATTTCCAATTTTTCTCAAAAATTTTTTTTTTGCCTTTAGGCTACAATATTTTTTTTAACAAACTAACAATTCAAAACTTCTGACTTGATAAAATTTCTAGTTTAAAAAATCTAAGATTTCAAAAAAAAAATTTCAAAAAAAATTTTAATTTTAATTATAATAAAAGCCGACCAAAAGAGTTCAAGGCAAAATATTTAAAAAAAAAAAATCTGCAAATATATCACCGAATTCGTCAAAACTTTGAACTATTGACTATTGCCCTCTCACAAACCAACGGTTGTTTTTTATGGCAGTTGCATGCTTATTGGATAATTATTTTTTTTCGTATGCTAGTCCGGGCTGCTGAAATAGTCAAACAATTTATGTTTGCTTTATAAAACCAAGAATATTTAATGAATAATGTTTGCAGATAAGCCAATAAGATTTAAAAGATAACAGAAATTAGTACAAGAATGCATAAATCATTAAAAAAGATGTAAAGGAGAGGGATGTAATAGATCAACCATTACTAACCTCTAATAAGCTTCAAAGCTATATAATTGCATAAATTAAATATTGTGGGTCACTTGTAAACTCAAAAATAAGGATAATATTAGTCAAAGAATTTTATATTAAATGTACATCAGTAATTTTCAAAAATACGATATAGTTAATTTATTTCACATATTGCTTGTTGTTTTAAATGAGCTTTTATAAAAGATTTACGTACTTTTCGTGATCAAACATTTCTGTTCTCATTCCATCGCAAAATTCGTTCTCATTGTAAAACTGTTCAAAACAGTCCTATAATTGAATGTTAGAATTATCTTTCTTGTTTCGAAGACAACTAATAAAAGTACTTTAATATATTTTAGCAATTAAGATTTAGTTTCAACGCACATGTTTAGCCATTTATTATATAATTTTAAGCGAAGAGTTAACACGGAAATTATCCAAACATTGAAAAAGCGAATTCTAAGAACTCTAGTAGCATATCTAATGAAATTTGAACCAACATTTTTTCAATAACATACCTTGAATTAAATTTTCAGAAAATAATTTAAGTATTATTTATAATCAAAAAATTCAATATCTATTTTATGCTTTGATCTGGTAATTCTTATGTTGTTTTTTTTTGTGTTATTTGTAGATAATTCATAATTGTTGAATTCTGAATCGATATAAATATTCATGAAATGTGTAAAATTTTATTTATTCTGAATTCAATCATTAACATAATCACGAAAATTGTAGATATAATTTTTGTCATGTTTTGTAAATGATGTTAAAGTATATAAAAATCAAATTGTGATATCTTGAATTTTTATTAAATATATATGAATTTATTTAAATTATTTTAAAAACAAAACATTAAGATTTTCGAATTCGAATTTAATATTGACAAGTTATAACAAGTAACAAGAATTGTGCAATAAATTATCATCAAAATACTAAAAAAATCCTGTAAATCTTTGCTAATAGAAATAGAGACATTAAATATTTTTTAAATCTTTTTTTGAATTTGTGACTTGTAAAATAAAATGAAAATAAAAAAATTAAGACAAAGAACATCGAAAGTATTCTAAAATTATACGAATAAGGAATCAAATAATTTATAATAAACATCGTTTATATCATGAAACTAATAAAAAAAAAAAAAAAAAAACTTATAATATTGAAACCGAAAAATAATTGTCTTTTCTCTCTTTTTTAAACAGTTAAAGATTCAAATGAACACGGACCAATAATGAGTGGAATACAAGACCAATATCATAGAAATGAACAATTGCAATTAAATTGTACATCAACTAAATCAAAATCAGCAGCCGAACTGATTTGGCTTATAAATGACAAGCCGGCATTAGAATATAAAAACACTTTAGTTAAACATTTCAGACCCATACAATTAACTGACACTGAAATTGTATGGCGATCTAGTCTTAATGTAGCATTTGATGGGCAATTGTTTGTGAATTTCAATGGTAATCGACGTTTCTCAAGCTTGAAGTATGATCGTAAGGAAATGAGCGTCAAATGTAAATCTTTAGTTGACAAAACAATTGATGTAGGCAATGCAGTTCATCTAATTGATTCAGTTCATCTAATTGATAATAGAAATGAATTAAATAAGCAATCATTACCAGGTAATTTATTTCGAATTCATTTTCTCAATTATTTATTATTATATATATATTGATTTTCTATGGCCAAATTAAAATCGGCTAAAATAATAGGATTAGGTTATATAAAATAGTCTCAAAAAGACTATTAATTGCAATGAGTGCTTTTTGAGTACTGACCATTGTTTATAGGCTAGTATTCATATGATTAATTTCAAATTTGTTTATTTAATTTAATTGCTTTTTTTTTGTCGAATAATTATTTATATCTTTTATATTTTGATAACAGAAAATCAAGCAGCTAGACAGTTTTGCAATTAATTATGGATTATTGTTCATTTAAGTAATAATTAAAAACAATTTGATGTTGAAGCCAATACAAGTTGATCAAAATTTATATGCAAGTGTTGAATAATTTAACTACTGAATTTTGACAGAAAATTTTTACACGTAAATGTTCAAATAGCTTTTGATTAATTAAATTTTTGAAAATTTAAACTATAATTAATATAAGCATTTTTAAAATTTATAGTCGATTCAATTTGAAATGTGTATAAATAAATTAATGAAGGGTTCTAACACGCTTTAAAATTTCAATAGAATTTTCTATTTTTGACATAATAAGCTTCCGTAATTATATTTCTGCTCAAAATATCAATATGTTAGCACACAATTAAATTTCTCTTTTATTTTTTTTACTGCAATATTTTTTACGCTTCTAATGAACTTTTTTTAAAGCGTTAATTTTTTTTTCTTTTATTTATAGCCCGACATAATCGAAGCGCAAGCATAATTTGGCCCATTTTCACTGGGGAAATTGTAATAGGTTTATTTATTGTTTCAATTTTAGTCTGTATTATTAAATCTGTAAATTAGATAATATCACAAATCTATTATCAAGTGACGGTCAACAAGTTTCATATGTCAATTAACATTTTTATAGTAAATAATCATGTAAATAGAAAATCATACTTTTTGATCCATAGCAATATATAAGTGATAATCAGAACTCTAGTTTAAAAAAATAAATAGTTGATATAATTATTAAATTGACGATGATAAAAAAGTTAATTTCACCATTTTCGACCACTATGTTTCTGAAAATCTGCTAATGAAGACTATTATTCATTAAATTCAGTGATAAATTATCTTTATGAATTAAATGAGATTAGCGTAAAAAATTTATTAACAAAAAAAATTTGCATGAAAATAATTTACATCATCATTTTGTTTTCATATTATACATTTTAACATTTTATAATGTAAATTACTTTCATGTAAATTTTTCTCAAACTTATTTGGCTTATCGAGTTCGATAAAATATGATTTTAATAATAAGAATTATATTTGTGGTTTTTTTCTAGCTTTTGAATGAAATTTTTTAAAAAATATTAGCATTTAGTTGTTACGTCTAAATTAATGAATAAAAAGGTAAACAAAATTTGAAGTTAGAAATACTTAAACTTTAAATTTATAGTTTAGAAAATTGTTAGATTGTTATAAATTTAAAAAATTTTAATATTTTACAAACACTAATTATTATCCATGTTTGTGTGTCAATATATTTGATTATCCAAAAAATTTTTTTATGAAAGTATTGTTTATAAAAATGTTGAATTTCGAGAGCAATAATTTGTGAAATACCAAAATATTATAAATTTAGTCTTTTATCTTTTAAAGAAACCGAAATAGAAAATGATGGGCAATAAAAATAGCTACTGATCATATTCATGATCTGTGATTTGATCATGAAAATATAATTCACCAACTATCATCCTCAGATTTAAAAATTTATATCTTGCACATTTCATATGTGAACTAATGTACAGACAATGTTTAGCCAACGGTACCAATTCTAAAGAGAGTCAAGTGTTTTAAAAAATTTTTTCAAAATGTATATAAAAATCATTCATTTCATAATTATATAATTTCTGCATCAAATGAAAATGTAGATCAATAAGTATGCCTAATGTGAAAAAGGCCGCTGATTGATTGTGATGTAAATAACTTTTTAACGCCTTGTAAAATAAAATTATTTTTGAATGGTATTAGTCAAATAATACCATATGTGCAAAAATAGAAATGTTAAGTTTTTTTTTAAAAAAAAATCTAAAAAAGAAGTTTCCAACCTTTGCATAAATTTTTTATTTTTTTTCTTCAATCTGAAAGGAGAATTTTTAATAATGGTTGACTAAGTATAAAAGTTCAACAAAAGCTAAAAACTTGTAGAAAACTAAATTTATTTACATTATTTGAAATAGTTTGAATATAAGAATTCGTTATTTCACTGTTAGATAATGGTTGATCCAATTTAATCTCAAAGGTGTTTGAAGGTATTTAATTTACAGCACATTCGAGGTCGAATTCTTTTTTTGTATGCTTTTAATAACTCGCTCAAATGTCTAATTCGAAACTGATGTTACTTAAATATTCGATTCTCCGCATGATATTGAATGTGATTTATTTCTATTAATAAAAAAAGTTTTCTTCAAAAATAATGTCTCGTCTAAGCATCTTTTGATAAATAGAGCTTGGTAGTGACCCTTTAGCTTGCTCTTGCACATCAGATGCATTTATTGCAACACTCACCATGACTTCCATCTTTTTCATCAATATTTAATGCATTAAATTGCTAAAAATGGCTTTTAGGGAGTATTTCTTAAAAATCATCACTCAAAATATTGTCTTCATTTAACAAGGATTCCTTGGTGATTTTTTTAAGTATTTAATCTTGGTTTTAACATATTAAATAATGTCTAAAATATTGCGTATATATGATTCGTATCGAATATTTTGCAAGAATTTGAATTCGGATAAATTTTTTATATACTGTAAAGCTGATTCGATTAATTCAAGTTAAGTTCAAAAAATAAATAAAAAAAATGAATCACAGTTGTAGTGATTCTTTTATTTAATTTTTCATCTTTTGCGAATCGCGTTAAAATTTCATCATGAAATTTTTTATACGAGTTACCTATTTTAAGTAATAATGGTTTGTTAGTCTATTCTAAATCAAAATTTATATTTTTTAGTAACAATCCTAACTTGATCGAAAGTTTTTTTTCAGACCATAAATCTCGAAGATTTTCTTTGATCAGAATTGAAATTAAATGTGTTAATCAAAAAAAGAAAAAGTATTTAAGAGTGTCACAACTGTTAGTTTTATATATTATTAGATAATACTTATTAAATATTTCGAAATAGCATTTTTTAGTATAGGTACTCCTAATTATCTAAAAAAATAAAATAAAATAAAGTTGAATATTAAAATAATGTTTCATAAATAATAAGTTATTAACTGTTAAAATATCACAAATCACTTTATAAAAAATTTTTCATGAATTTCTCGAGTGAATTTTTAAATAGTGTTTATCTGAAGTATTATCAAGTATTAAATTTGGCTTTATTTTCGAATATATTAAATTTTAAATTTTGCTATATTAACGAAAAATTGTTTATCGAACTTTAAGAAATATTAAAAAAATTTTTTTTAAGACAAAGCTCGTTTTATTGATTAAAAAAATTTTAAAATTTTAGAAAAAAATCACATTAATTGCAATGTACTTCGAAATTAAATAATTAATTTTTTAAGTCCACTTATCAAATATTTTTCATTAAATTGCAAACAATTAGTTTTTAAAATGTACATCAAAATATCTATGCAAATCAACAAGTTTAAAATCAAAATGCAAATTTGAGAAAAAATAGATAAATAAAATAGATTTGACATGAAGAATCAATATTTTTTTTCTTTAGAAATATCCATCATAATTTTCAAAATTGAAAAAAAAAACATTCTTATTAATTTCAAAAAATAACGTTGGGAAAAATAAGCACACGAAAATTATTGAGTAATTTCGAATGTGAAATTACTCAGATGAGATTCTTAGGCTATAATATTTATAGTTGTAATGATAAATGTGAAATAAATTTTCTCATGAAACTGATTACTTCATGAACTTCAAGAGTAAAAAAAAAACATTGTTATCATTTTTCGAATTTTGTGAGGTCTAAGATGCTGTTTTTAATTGAATATTTACTTAAAATTTTTAGACATATCTATGTTTGAATTTTTTTAAGATTAAATCTTAAAAATTAATTTCACCTTCTTAAACATGTCAAGAAAAAAAATTAGCTAATAATTCCTTTTAATTCAAGAAATTAAAAAAAGAGTGAGATTTCAAACTCAATATGTTTATGCTCAAGTTGCTTTTTAAACGAATTTTTGTGTAAAAATATTAAAATTTATCCACTCAAATTTCTTTCCATATGGATCATGGATTTTTATTATAAATTTTATTTTAAAAATTGCATTATAACTAAATTTTATGCACTTGTTTTGCTATTATAAACTAAAAATTTCAATATTTAATTTAATCGCTTGATTAAAAAAATTTATCGATAATGTCTTTATTATTATCGTATTTGATTTTTTGCAAGTGATCCGATCTAGTTTACGTGCGTGTATCTGAAATCTATTCCGGAAATTCGATATAAAAGGTAAACAATGAATCATATTTTTCTACTTTTAACATTGTCATTTAGATTTAGTCAGAATATTATCGCCTTCTAAACTAATAATTTATGATCTTGTATCTAATTTTATAAAATTTATGTCTAAAGATTGAAGATTCGTATCATTTACTTTAATTCATGGGGCTTGTATCTATTTAAGCTGACAATTCAAATTAAACTTATTTTATTAATAATCTGATCGTTAAGACTTACGAATTCTAATCAAAAAGTTCAAGTATTGAAATTCTACGAAACTATATTTTACTTTTCGCTCGTAATTTATATTTACAATTGAAACGTTATTTAAATTAAATCAATTGATATTATATATTGTAATAAAATTTGACTGATCATATGTATATTTTCACATCAAGCTCAAAAATGATACTTAATTAGTGGTATTTTTCGAAAACAAAACCGATAAATCTGTCTTTTATTAATGACTTGAGTGATTAATAATCAAAAATTGTGTAATTTAATTTTGATGATGATTAAATTTGCACTATATCTAAATTCACATGATCTCACAAAATCTGAGGCTTGATTTTAGATCATTTTATTGATTGTGTGTTTCAAACGAGCTTTCACTTTAAAATCAGTTTTTCGTTTCTTCATTATAGAAATAAATTTGAATCCTAATAAATCTTTTATAAAAACATATTTAGTCTGAAAACATTTAATTTTATAGGTGAGTAATAATTATAAAACTAATAGTCTAAATTTTCTTTGAATCCAATTTATGGGGGAACAAAAATTATTAAAATAAAATTTAATCTGCAATCAAAAAAGAACAAAATTTTTGCGATTTCATTTTATAGCCATTATTAATATGTAACACGTGTACTCATGATGTATTATGTACATAAAAGTTCAAGTTTAGACCCGAAAAATTAGTTGACCACTAAATGAACAGTTTTACTTTATTTTTCAATTTTCATTTTCGATTCTAATTTTTATTTCTTTTCTATTAAAAAAATTTGATATATTTGAATTGAAAACCGACTTTCTGATTCAGCTAAAACCAGAAATCAGAGTTCTATTCATTTTCTCAGAAAAATTTTAAAACAATTTCAAGCGAAAATCTTATGCTTTGAATAAATTCAAATGGTATTCAATGATTGTTTATCATATAAAAAATTTATAAGTATCAAAAATCTACAGAATTCGTATTTTTAATATTTAACGGTATCATTTTTAGTATTAAGATTGCGATATTGATTTAGTTCATTTGAAAAAATTTTCCATTAAAATTCTTTAAAAAAAACTATTTATCGTACATTGAATTTTAAATAACGTCATAGCTTTTCGATGTAAAATATGGATTTTAATTCACAAAATGCTATTTCGATTGACTCAAAATGATTTTGTATCTTAAAAAAGTCATATATTATGGCATAAAATTTATTTAATTACCTAAAATAAAATAAGCTGTCATAAATGAAATAAACAAATTTTAAATGAAGATCTGTGATGTGAAAAAAAATTTTCAGATAGATTTTATTTTGAAATTAATCAAACATTTTGACGAAAAATAATTTGATATCGATAAGAAATTATGAATTATTTTGGTTTGAATGCAAAATTTATAATGAAAAAAAATGACCAGTGTTGAAATGAAAAATGAATTTCTTAGAACATTGATTACAAGTCTGAATGCATAGACTTCAGATTTGAAAAGAAACAAAAATTTCAACTCGAAAAATTTTTTTCTTGGAGTAATTATTTTTTTAAATTTTTCTGAAATGAGATTTCGTTTTGTACTAATATATAGCTAATACCTTTGATATTTTTAAAATATTTATTTTCATCTTTTTTCAATTTATTCTCAACTCATATTTATCTGATTAATAATCGAACCTGAAGTAATAAAGTTTAGCTAAATTTGAGTTGTAATTCAATTATTCACATAAAAATAATTCATCAATTATCTAATTTTTCATTATTTAGTCAAATTGCTTCATTTTCTTTTTAATTATGTTTGTTTTCAATAATTTATTATTCAATTCAAATTCAAAGCTAATGAACTAGACGAATTATTTTTTTGAACTCTGAAAATAGATTAATTTTTAATTGAGAAAAAATTTTAAGCCAAACACACAAATGGGGAATCTAGATTCTAAATTTTTTTCTGAAACCTTGGAATTTAACGACTAAATCATTATTCGAAAAAAACTTGGTAAGTAAAAAAATCTCTATAGCATCATTAACCTTTGCAGGATAACATATAGATTCATATATTTTAGATGTGACTACAGGTATATTTATAAATTTACATTATTTATCATTAGTTTTGTTTCTCGAACTTATTTCTGCGTTGCTTAAATGATCACTTTTTTTTTGAAATTTTTTTTAATTTATTTCTTACCTAAAATATTTTTTACCATTTCAATTGATAGCTTAAATTTCAAATAATAATTCTATTTTTATATCACAGTCTAAGAATCATTTTTTTACTAATTTAGCGATTGATAGTTTACATTTGACTAAATTTAATTTAACTTAATTTGTCCAGACCATATAAAAAAATAATTAAACTATGTTCCTAATTATCACACTGAAAGATTTCGTCAAAATTCAGTTTGATCATCAATGTAAAATATTTCTTCATAATATATATGGCTATATTTTTAAATTTTTTTATCCAAATTAAATAATTTCGATTTAATTTATTATTTAAAGCATTTATTTCTTTTTTAATGATTGATATAAAATTATGAATAAATCTCAGTAATTTAAAATATATTTTGAAAAAAAAGGTCAAAGAAAACTAAAAAATTATTAATCATATGAATTCTAATGTCTTGCTTCATCATGCTTTCTCATCAAAATAAATTTTATGCAATTTTTCATGGTAAAAAGATGGATTATAATTAAGTTTTTGAAACAAAAACAAAAAAATCTTTAATAATTAGAAATAATGAAATGTTGATATATAAATATCCGTTTCATTAAATTGATCGCTTACTCATCAGTCGAAAAACGTAAAATTCATAATGAAAAATTATTTAAACAATTATAATTAGTTTTATTATCCAATAAAAAAAACTAATTCAAATTTCACATTATGATTTGTAATTATGAAGATCATTTCACCTTTGAATCACAAGAATTTATGTATTCAAGTATGGCTAAAAATTAAAAAAATAGATTAGAATCGTTTCATAAAAAAGAAAGCTGAAAAATGCATATCGATTTAATGTATTTTGAAGTTTTTATTATTTATATAAATTATAAAAAATTTGCTTTTAACATAGAGATCTGTTTCTCCTCATTAAAATATCGCTTTATATTTTAAAAAGAAAATAACTTTTTCTCTTATTAAAAAAGTCTATCATAAATTTATAGATTTCAAAAACGTTATAAATTTTTTTTAAGATCAAACATCTAGTTATTATTATCAACCTCGATAAAAAATTTTTAAAAAATTAGTTGCTATTTATATATTTGCAATTCAAAAATATTCGCTTTTGTAAACCTAATTGCTAAAGAATAATAAATGAAAATTTTTTGTAAAAATTTAGACCTGAACCTTATATTAAGTTAATATTCGATCAAATTAAAATTCCCTAATTTTTATAGTATTTTTCACCTCAATTTTTCACTGATCTTTCCGTCCATACTTGATCTATAATTTTAGGTATTTGTGAATAGGTTTTCTATTCGCAATTTTTTATTGTATTTTTAATTCTGAAATTCGCTTTTTAAATTATCTGCTTCTGTTTTATTTGATTTTTTTTCTATTAAAAGACATTTTTCATAGTTAACTATTTTCTCAAAATAATTCATTATGGAATATATTTTAGATCTAGTTAATAGACTTTAATTTCTAAATACGATTTGTATCCTCTGTTTTTTTTAAAGTCTAAAATATTGGAAAATTCAAAATTATGTATATTTTTTCTTCTATTCTTTTTTTTTTCAAATGTTTTGAGATTCTTTTTTACAAATGTCGTTTCATTTTTTTTTCTTGAATTTCGTGATTCTTAAAATTTTATCGAATAATAAAAATTTTGCCCCACTTAACGTTAAATTTACTTGCCCAACTAAACTAAATAAAATAAATAATAGGAGAAATTTTTTTTAAATCAGATAATAAATTAATGAAATCTAATTAAAAAATCGTATTTTATGTTAACTAAATTGAAGAAAAAAAATATTTTCGTTGCATAAAAATCTTCAAATTTCAAATTTTTTAGTATTGACGCCTACCCAGACGATTAAATTTAAGAATATGTTCTTATGTATTCATGTTGAAATACATTAGATTTAATTCTGAATAATTACCTTATTTTTTAAAAAAAAATTATGCTCAAAATATATTTTGAAATAATATGAAATCAAAGCGAGCAAAAAATATCTTTGAAGTAAATAATCAAGGTTAATATAATATCACAAATAATTTTTCAAGCTAATCAATGTAGATTCATTACAGTCAATTATTAATAAAAAATTGTTTATTGATATTAAAAATAAAACTTCACATTAAAATTACTTAATTGCATTATAAAACCACTTAAAAATAAGAAAAAAATTAAAAATAAACTTTTTTAAGTCGAAGGGATTATGAATTTTTGGTTTGGCGAATCTATATTTCACATGTTTAAGCAAAAATTTTTAAAGATTTTATAATTATAAAATTTCCAAACTGAAATAAAAAAGGAATGCTAAATTTTAAATCGTTTAACAATAAAAAAGAAAAAAAAAATTTTTTCAAGTACATGATCTGAAAATTTTACGAATGTTTTTGTAAGATAAACTGTAGAGTTTTGTTCAGTTTTTTAATTTTTCTTATCAATTTGTAGATTTTGTAACTATAATAATAAAACAAAAAAAATTTTAACACATAACTTTAATATGAAAATTTTTTAAATATTTTATTGTATTTTCCCAATGATTGATTCTATGCACGAATATATACAGAAAATTAAGATTTTTTTGTTCATATATCTTAATTCAATTTTATTTTTTTTTACTTTTTCTTATTATTTTTTATTCAGAATCATTCTGTTCTTAAAATAAATAGATT
Organism: Acarapis woodi; assembly: GCA_023170135.1. Lineage (NCBI taxonomy): Eukaryota > Metazoa > Arthropoda > Arachnida > Trombidiformes > Tarsonemidae > Acarapis > Acarapis woodi. Next base: position 10 of record BLXL01012434.1, on the reverse strand, counting down.
TTTCATTTTT
>BLXL01012392.1:0-12244 GCA_023170135.1 Acarapis woodi | reverse complement strand
AAGCTAGTCATTGTGAATTTTTTTAACTCAATAAATTTAGATTAATTAAATTATAATATGTATTACACTATTCAATACATCTTTTTATAAATATTTAAATATTTTAATATATTATCTTAATATTCATTAACTTTTATAAAGTTTGAATTAATAGTTTTTTTAGTTTTCTTACATAATGTGTTAATTATGTCTTTTGATTGCATGTGTCATCTCTTTCTAATCGGCCAAACCATTTTTATTAACTCTTTTTTAACTTTTCAAGATCTGATATAAAATTTTGAAGCCTAATTTAATGCCTCAATTTTGTAATTTTCCTAGCTATTTTTATCTAAATCATTCATACCATTTAAATTTTATCTCATAAATGACTTATATCTAATGTGATTCAAATTGTTTCAATCAAAATTCCAATCGATATAAATTTAAATTAGAATTTATATATATGTCTGTTGCTTTAGACACTGTTATTCATCTTATTGCTGGAGGGTAAGTTTAATTCTCTATCTAATGGTTTTTTTTTTTAAAGTTTAATGCACAAAATTATTGCAAATTTTATTCATTTTTTATCATTTTTCTTGTTTTAATCATCTTTTTTTACCATTTCAGTTTTGGTGGCACTCTAGGGGCTGTTGTAACTTGCCCATTAGAAGGTAAAGTCTAGTAATATTTTAAAAAGTTTTCCAAAAATAAATAAAATTTAATAATTGATGAATAGAAATCATCTACTTATAAAAATTACAATTGATTTAATAGATTTTCTATTTTCAATCAATAAATAAAATAGGATTTACATTTGATATTCAAAGCTTTTGTTTCACATTTTATTATTTGATTGCATAAATAATTTTTTTTTTTTCTAGTGGTCAAAACAAGACAACAATCTTCATTGAAAAACTTCGACTATTATCACACACCGTCAACTTCGAAAAAAACGCAAAAAAACACTATCTTACAAATATTTTTTTCATTGAGACATATCGCTAAAAACGAAGGCAAGCGAGGTTTATTCAGGGGTTTAGGGGCTAATTTAGTTGGTGTTGCACCTTCGAGGTATTATTTATTTATTTAATATTTATTCAGCATTTAAATACAAATACTTAAATATAGATTTCTTCCACAAAGGGCTATTTACTTTTGCACATACTCACAAGTGAAAACGATTTGTAATGAAAATTTTAAGAATCCGGAAACACCTTACATTCATATGATTGCTGCAGCATCAGCTGGTTTTGTATCAGCAACAATGACTAATCCAATATGGTTTGTTAAAACACGACTTCAACTGGACCAAACTAAATGTGGTACAACAACTGTATTAACTTGTATCAAATCAATTTACAAAGAATCTGGTATCATAGGTTTCTATAAAGGTATAACTGCGAGGTACGATTCTCATCAAAAATCATATTAAATTCTATAATTTTAAAGTTTATTTCATTCCTAAATTAAAAATTAGTTACGTTGGAGTTTCAGAAACTATAATTCACTTTGTTATTTATGAATATATAAAGAGTAAACTCAGGGAAAGAACTGAGCGAAATAATTTAAAAGATGGAAATCCGGTTGAAGATGGTCATTCTGCAAATGTTCTTTTTCAATCGATGATCGCGGGCGCATCATCAAAAACAGTTGCTGCTATCATAGCTTATCCCCATGGTAAGTCTATAAGAATCAGATTCGAAAATAGTTGATTGATGAAATTTTATTCATTTACAGAGGTAATCAGAACACGTTTAAGGCAAGAGGGTACAAAATATAACAGTTTCATACAAACTTTGTTATTAATCTACAAAGAAGAGGGTCGACAAGGCCTATATAGGGGTCTTATTACACAATTAGTCAGGCAAATACCAAACACAGCAATTATGATGGCATCTTACGATGCAGTGCTCTATTTTCTTCAGAGCATCTTTTTACAGTAAAAAGTGTATGCATTGTTTTAACCAGTTTTAAGAATTTTAAACACTACCATAAATTTTTGTGATTTGAAATATTTTCTAGTTCTAATAAGAGTTTTAATCAATAAGAAAAATGAAAAAAGATTGTAAATATTCATGAATAATTCATCTCATGTCATTCAAAACACATCTTATTTTGCCTTAAACCATTTTATACTTCCCTAATGAAATTAACTTAGAGAGAAAAAACTTATTTGAAATATGCCTATGCTTATAAATTATAGAAATCATTTTGCTATCTATTATAATTGTATTCAAAAAAATTTTTAAAAAGTAAATGACATTATTTTCATTTATTTCTGTTTTTTGGTGAAAAGAAAGTAAAAACCTACCAAGTCTTTTTATAAGTCATTTAAAATGGCTGTAATTAAATTTCAATAAAGATTGTAAATAAATTAAATTCTATTTTATATTCGGTTTTTAGTAACCGTGAATTGATAAATGAATGATTTAAAAGTGAACTTTTAATACTTTAGCTAATAGACGTTGAGAAAAATAAAAAAAAAAATTGGTATAAAAGAGCAAAGATAATATTATTATATTAAAATATATGTGTAAATCAATTTTATGCCTGTGTCAGGACAGACATTTTCATTAGACAATGTTATAATAAACAATACAAGATCAAAATAAGAAATATCTAAACAATTGAGAGCAATCTATAATTTTGGTTTCAGTGAAGTAGGTTGAATAAATAATTTATCCAATTTAAGTACAATATTCGGATCACCTTTAATAATTTTTACCCTTCCACTCGACAATGCTTCGTTTAATCGTATATGCATCAGTACTAATCTAGCGAAATCGATATCATCAAGCTCGATTTCAGTTGATGTTTCGCCATTTGCCGGTCCACGATAAAATGTGTTACGACCAGTCTTAAAGTCTAATGTCCATTGAGATACAACTGAATTTTTCTTAGTGATATTGAACTGATGTAAACCCGGCATTTCATTTGGTAATTGTGGCAATCGAACAACACGTTGCATTAAATCAATTATCGTTGCTTCGGATTTCAAACCTTCTTTTATAGGATCTTTCATCATTACCTCAACAATAGCTGGCAATTCAGGCGTTCTACCCAATGTTTGATATTCGAGCCACAATTGATGCAATTTTTGAAGTAGCATAATATTACCCTTCACTTTAACTTTACCCATCATAAATAACCGTTGTGGATTCACTTTACCAGTCATAATCTTAAGAAGATCATCATCTTCAACGGTGCTTATTACATCCGGTTTTATTCCAACAGGTGGTGTACGATAGACGTTTATTTCTGGTTTTGTTTTATTATCAGCTGTCCAAACACATAGTAGTTCCTAAATAGAAAATAATTAAATAAAAACAAATTGAAAAAGAAAAATCGAAAAATTAAAAAATTCAAACTTACCCCTATTAATCAAATTGAAAAAAAATAAATAAATAAAAAAGTAAAGAGGAATTATAATAATTTAAAATATAAAAGTGAATATATGCGTTGTTTTTAGTATCTGATTAGTCGTAAAATTTAATATTTTTGCACCATGACACTCAAATGTTTTGAAAAGTAATGAATTTATTTGAACTTACCTTTTTTAAGCACATTAAATTGAAATATAACACGTAAACGTTTCATAAAATCGGGTTCTTCATGACATCTATTCATAAATACAGAAAATATAAGATCACATCGCAATCCAGATACTGGTATCGCATCAATTTCTTCGTCAGGTGTTTTAGATTTTATGAAATTATCCCCATTCATTGATAAATTAGATGATGTGTTCGATGAAGCAATTAATGTTTCGATCGACGGTGGTTTTTCTTCTGACCACAATTTTTGTAATTTTTGTGCAGCCATCACATTGCCTGTGATCTTTAATTTGCCACTCATAAATGCTTTCATCGCGTCCAGTTTACCAGTAAATATTTCTAATGCCACATCATCTTCAATCGTTAATATACAATTCGCTTTACCAGTTTTAACTTCGCCAACGTAACAATCACCATCTCCATTCTTGAGATCCAAAGTCCATATAGATGCAATCTGATTATTTTTAAGAATATTCCATTGAAAGACAGTATTTATACTAGGTATCATTTCTTTAATGGTTGGTAATCGACTGATTAGCCATTTGTTGAATAAAATGTCAGTTTTACAGTTCGATTCAATGATTTGATCATGTTGTGGTGGAGCTGGTTCGACAAATTGTTCATAGGCATCTGCACTATCCAATTTAAAAAGAATATCCAATTTTTGCGTAAGCATTGGATTACCCTTAAGACGTATATGACCGCTCATAAATGCTTTGACCGGATCCAACTCATTTAATGCTAATTTAGCCATATTTTCATCTGACATCTCAATTATTATATTTGGTTTTCCATTTCTGCATTCACCTATACAAGAGTCCATTTAAAATTTAGTATTTAATAATTATGAATTCATTTACCATTTTTAATACTTCTTTTCATAATTATTTATTTATAGAATAATATAATAAAAATTTACCTGCATAACAAATCGGTTTTTCGGATTTACCGTCAAGAATCCATGTTTTGGTGGGTAAGCCTTTTTTGTGGATATTAAATTGAAATACGACACCGATCTTCTTTTGTATATCTTTTATCATTAAAATACGACGACCAATCTCTTCAAAAATGACATCGGTGATGTATTCTTGTGAATTTTCATCTGTGACTAGTTTTTAAATGGATAAATCAACATACAAGTTAGTATTGCATCATCAATAATAAAATTTAAAATAAAAATTGGTGAAATTTTAGGTAAATGAAAATTATAGATTAATAAGATAAATATTAAAAATTTACTTGTTTTAAAAATAAATTATTAATTGAATAAAATTTACCTGATCCTGGAGCCATTTTAAAAGCTTATGTAAATTGAATGAATAAAAAATTTTGCCTAAATGACAAAAAAAAAAACAAAAATAAATCAGTTACAAATAAAAAAACAAAAAAATTTACGAACGTATTATAAGTTGCAAATGAAGAGATTCAAAAATTAATTGTAAATTATTTAATTAAGTTATACAGACAAAATTGATGAGTGAAAGAGGAGGGGGATTAAAGATGCCGATAAATAGGTGCGCAAACTCGTAAGTGATTGCCAGTAGATCCGTTTGTTCTCAAAAATATATGATTTCAAAATTGTTGAATTCACAAATGAAGAAGAAAATTTATTCGTAATCAATGGCTATTTGTCAATTCAAAATAAACATAGCTTAAACTAATTGGGGAGGTGATAAATTTAATTTTATACTAAAATCACAGTCGATAATATAATTTTAAATGAAAAAGAAAATTTCACAAATAAAAAACTTAGTTACATGATGACTTATAGAATTCAAATAAAAGAAAATTTCATGATGAATTATAATACATGGCCTGTATGGAAAAAAAAATTTAAATTTAATATACAATAAAACAAACTTAATAGAATTTTCTTATAAGAAAAGGACTCATTTCAAATTTATTTAAAAATTTCCCTTAAATTTTTAGCCTAAAATTGATCTTAATAATAATTTAGAATTATTCACTTATTTATTTTTTTAACAAATTAATCAACATTTGAACTTATTTATTAAGTTTTAATAAAATAAATCTGGTATTATTTCTCTGATTTGAAACAAGGGTTAATTTTTATACACTTATTATTCAAGTATCAATTTGATGATCTGAATATTTCATTTTAGATCTATGTTTTTAACTTGATAGAGAAAAATTTTTCGTTTGATAATTATTTATATATTAATGTGTAAGAAAAAAGTATGAAAAAAATGAAAACCAAACTGCTCTTTTTAAGAGAACCTGTAGAAATCGAATTTCTTTTTCAATTAATGTTCGAATTGAATAAAAATCATACGATACATACATATAAAGAATTATTTTGAACTTACTGTATAAATATTTATTTTTTGATAATTCGGTAAGACTAATCATTTATCAAGTATCGCATGTATATTAAATACCATTTAATAATCAACCATGAAAAATTTTCTGTTTTCAAATAATAAAAAAAAAAATAAATAATTATTTACCTTTTAATGTTCTCAATTAAATTTAGCAAAAAACACTTTGAAGCCAATGTCCAAGAACGAGTTGTTGATGAGAGCTTACCTTAACAAATGGCTTCTCTTCAACGTTTATAAATTGAAATAATTTCAAATTTCGAATTTTAAGTTGACTTGGGATGGTTTTAGTTCAGAAATATATATAGAACTATTAAGAACCTAATCTAAGCAAACGAAAACGAATTATATAACCAATTGTAGACAATATTTGAACATTTGCTATATATGTGTTGATTAAGGTACATATTAATTTAAAGAGATGAACACATAATGAATGACTCTAAGCACACTTGAATGAAAATTGCCAACCGACTAAACTGGTTTATCGACTCTAAGAATTTTTCTCTTCATACGTAACATTTTTCAATCTTAGGTAAGTGTACTAGTCCCTGTTAATGTTCATGTTTAAGAAAATTTTATTTGGGGAAAGCAGTACTTAAAGGACAAAAAAACAAGCTCGATTTTACTTTAATAGATAAATAAGTAATATTTTCTATATAATAATATGCAATATAACACAATTTATATTGATTTTATATGCAGCAGATGAATTTATAAAATTGAATAGAATTAAATAAGATTTGTTGTTTAGAGTAATAGACTAATTTTAGATGTCAAAAAGTTGTCCCATTTTATGTTTTCGATATAGAATAGTATATTTGTATATATATTTAAATATGGCTATTTTGAGAATAATTAAGTCTAAGGTGTATCGATTTAGACCTGACTTAATGCCCGGACTTAAGAAATTGAAAATTTTGTTTTTCACACTCAAATTGATTCAGAAGTTTTAAGAATTTTTTTATTCTTTCATACCTGTTGCATTGTCACATGTTTGAAAGATTTATATCAAATAGCTTATACATTTAAATCATGTTCAGCCCTAAATTCGATCATTAAGAATTTTGTATCATTCCATTTCGGGACAATATGAAAATTATTGGATAGATTCTATCCGTTTATTGAGTATTACTATGAATTTATTATAAAAAAAAAATTGTTATTGTATCATTCGATGCTGTTAATTGTCAATGAAATTCGCAGATATGACATTGATCGGAATGAATTTCTATATGAAAATTATATATAAATAAATAATTTTAATTTTTATGCTTTGTAGAAATTTTTTATTTATAAGAATATTAGATAAGTATTAGGGAATTTCCTAATTCAGACTTTTATCAAACATTTTACATTAGCCAATAATATATATCTTTACATGTTAAGTTTAATACATGTGTAAAACAACAGTCATGTAAGTGAGTGAAAAGAATTCGAACGATACAATCTTTCGAGTGAATGTGCTCTAGAATATTTTCAAACTTAACAGGTTATTAAAGGAAAAAATAAATCTGACAATCAATAAAAATGAAGAAGGCAAAAAAAAAACTTTCTGTTCTCCTTCTAGATAATGATTAAAAGGCTCAGTCTCAAATCTCATTTAATGTGATAATATTATTATGATTTAAGGGTCAAAATATGATGAGCAATGAATGCGAGAGAATGAATAAATGTAATATTAAAATAGATTAGAGTCGTGAGAAAAGAGAAGGATGTTAAAAGTAAAAGTTTTCAATTAATTTAATCAAGTTCTAAATTTTGACCTAGACATCTGTTAGTTTACAAATAAGTTTATAAACTTTTTTTAAAAACTTTCTTCTAAATTTTTTATTTCAAAAGATTTTCTATTTTCATTCACCTTGATTTCACTTTTCGCTTTCAATCGATTTGATATTTAGAATAACAAGTCACTTTTAGTGACCATAGTAATTACTGAACTTAAATATCTTTCAACATTTAAATTAAAAACTATTATTCAAAGGTTATCATTCGATAAGAATTCAAAAGCTTTTATTAAAGAATTAAATTTACTCGCTATTTTTTTTATCGACAATTAACAGATTTGAAAACACATAAAATATGTCAATGTTCAGACACTGCTTGATGAATTAAATTTAAAAATGATTTTCAAAATGAATGGTTACAAATATAATTTCAAGAATTGTGGTTAAATTTAAACTACGAAATATTTTGTTTGCTTTTTCGAACAATCAAATTTTAAAAAATTGAAAAGAGAAAAATAAGAAATTTCTTAAGAAATTTGAATAGAAAACGAAAAAAATTCCATTCTTTTCATACGCCGAACAAATGTTTTCACTTACCAATATTAAGGATCTAAAGTATTTAAATAAGACAAATTTAAAGCTATCAATTAAATACGGAATTTATTTCTCTGTGCTCATTCAGAATATATTTGTTTCATTTTAAAATTAATTTTATACTTTTTCACAACATTTATTACTTAATTTTATTACTTTTCGAAATTTTGTGAAATAATAATTATTCCTGAAATTGCACTTAGATTCAGGAATCAAATCAATGATTAAGATAATTCATCATCTATAATTCAGTCAAAAAAATCAGCATTTTATCAGCAAAAAATAATTTCAAATAGAAAATATTTTTTTATCATCGAAAAAAAAACAGTCGAATTATCGAATTATTTCTTTTTATCTAAATCATTTAGAATACATAAATTACCAATATAAATGCAAAATCTTTATCTTTTCAAGCTATTCACAATAAAATTGCAAAAAAAACTGAAACTATTTAAAAAAATATACGATAAAGGCGAATATGCGAATCAAATTTATAATTTATAATTATCCAATTGTACAATATTATCAGTCGAATAAACCACCTTCTTTAAATCAACATAAGCACCGGAAATAATAAGTTTACCTGTCTCTTCACAATACGCTTCATACATTATGCGATTTCCTTCTTGCCACATGTCAGTTTTTATTGTTTGACCAGGTAATATAGTTCCGGCAAAACGAGCTTTAACTGCTTTGAATAAACGACTATCATTGTTAGCATATTTAGCTAAAACATGACGAACTGTGAATGCTAACGTACATAAACCATGTAGAATAGGCTTCTCATAACCTCCTAATATGCTAAAATTTGAATCAATATGAAGAGGATTACGATCACCAGATAGGCGATAGAGTGCGGCTTGATCGATAGATGTTTGCTCAATAACGGATGTATCTTTTACTCTATTGGGCTTACTTATAATCTCTTTAACAAGATTATTTGTTATTTTTTTTTTACCGCCAAAACCACCAGCTCCAACTAAAAATAATTGAGACTGATTATAAAATAATTTGTTATTTTGGTTATCGTAGGTGGTCGATTCGGCGATGATTACCGCACCGCTTCCTTTGTCGAGGACTTCAATTAATTCGGCTTTGCTACGTGTTTGACCATTTACTGGGATTTCATTAAATACTTCTAAATATTGTTCTCCGTGCAAAAGTTTGGCTGGGTTGAATTCAATTGAATACTGATTGCATGCTTTACCAATAATATCAGAATCAAGTAATGCCTCAATCGACGGTTGTATGCCAAATGTTGGAAATACTTGAAAATCATCAGCATTTTCATAAAGAAAATTAAGATGATTTGGATGTTTAGTTGATATACCTATTCCCAATGCATAAAGTATGGCGTCTGAAGATTTGTAGCTGAATTCAGTTAGTTGATCATTTTTCGTATCAAATTCTTGAGCATCTTTTGCTTGCTCTGATATTTCAGACTCCTCTAACAATGTCTCACCAGACAAATCTAAAAGCAAATTAGACATTTGGTCTATATTTGTTTTAGGCAACGAAACATAGAATTAGTATATTAAGTATGATTTCGAAATATAAATATGCATTGGATGATAAAGGTGAATTAAAGAAAAATTATTCGTATGTAAAAGAAACAAACCATGAATAGATTTGGGCAAAGTGTATTTGGTGGATTCATTAATTTCATGCCAACAATCGCGTACACACTCAGGTGTAATTGTGTCCGGTGGAATAAATGTTTTACCATGTATTCGTTGCCACTTATATTTTCCAAAAAAACCACCAGCCGCCTCGTAACACGATCCGTTTTCTTCATTATCTTCATGACACAACCAAACGACTAACGGTGCAACATATTTGGGTTGCAGTTGTTCAAAAAGATTTGGTGGCAAAACATCTTCGGTAAGACGTGACGCTGCTATTGGTACAATAGTATTTGAATGTATATTGTATTTAGCACCTTCAACAGCAAGCGTGTTGCTCAAACCAAGTAAACCTAATTTAGCTGATGAATAGTTCGCTTGACCAAAGTTTCCATATATTCCAGCACTTGAGCTAGTCATTATGATCCTTTTTTTGAAAAATCAATCATGCATATGATAAAAAAAATAAAAGGTAAAACAAGATTTGCATCTAGACTTTTCAAATACATATTAATATACAATATATAAAAGTATACTACCTTCCATAATTTTGTTGCTTAAAATGAGGCCAAGCGGCTTTTGTTACGCTAAAGGCACCTTTCAAGTGTACTTTATGAACCAAATCTTAAATGTTTAAATATAAGCAATTTCAATATTAAAATTAATCAAAATTAATTATCGATGAAAAATGTTCGAAATTATTTTGTGTTGATTTAAGGAACTAATATGAACATACCCCAATCTTGTTCGGTTTGCTTGAGAAACGATCGATCTCTTAAAATACCTGCATTGTTAATTACAATGTCTAGCGATTTAGAATAAGAAAAAAAACGTGAGTAAGCATTTTTTTTTCGAGTTTGTTAATGTCATTTTACCTATTCTACCAAAGTTAGCGATCGCACTATTAACAATGTTCTCTCCATTCTCAACTGAATCATAATTCGCGACTGCCTTGCCACCATTTCGTATTATTTGTTCTACAACCAGATCAGCCGCTTTTGTACTTTTCCCTTCTCCACTCGTGTTTCCGCCCAAATCGTTTACTAAGAAACAAAATTTTAAACAATAAGAAGAGAGCGGTAATTGATAGATTGTACAAATGAAATTGAATAATCATATATGAAATATATATCAATCGCGTATAAATTAAGGTTAGACTATTCTGATTATTATTATTATTATCTTTATTAAAACCTTGAACCGATGAACTCAATTTAAACCTTTAAAATTTTCGAAGCTGCTCTTAATTAGTTTAAAAATTGTCAATTCTTTTTTTATCTAAAAATTTAGAAAAGATGCTAATAAACATCTTATTTTTTTATTTATTTCTTAACTTTCAACGTGTTGTAGTTCAATAATTGTTAATTTTAAGATTCTATCTTTTTAATTATTTAAATAATATATAATTGCAAATTTGAATTATTGAAAAAACTAAAAAAAATTAGTCTAAAAAAGATTCAGTATTCCTAACAAATCCGCAAAATACCATTTGAAAAGATTTAGATTAGGCATTGTGATTAAAATGTGATTAAATATTTTTTTTATCATTTTTTTAGTTTTAAATCAAAAATTAAAAATTTAAAAAAAATCTAGTTGTATTACTGTAGATAAACGTTAGCGACAAATTACTAATAAACTAAAAAAAATTATATCAAAAGGATCTAACAAAAACTTTCAAAAATTTTAAAAATTTTAATTAATTGTAAACATCTACATAAATACTCAAATTATAAAGGAAGAAATATTGAAGATATGAGTACACATTTTAATCACGGGAATTAATCTTTTTCTAAGTATCCTTAATTTTAAAAATTATACTCTAATTTGGCAATATTTAAAATTAACGGAATTTAATCTAGATTCCCGTCCATTATTTAAATTAGAGAATTTTCATAAGATATATACACAATTCATCGTAAACAAATCAAGTGATGAGTTTAAATAATGATCTAATTTGAAACAACTATGTTAATATTTCATTATTATATTTAAGCCTCTCACAAATCAATTGCTCATCAATTGCAGATGAAAAAAATGAATATTTATTAATTCATTGAGCAAATTTATTTTTTTTAATCGATCACACAAAAAAAACCAGTATCAAACCAATATCTTTCTAACGGCCATTATATCTTAGTCTCATTGTTGTATGTCATATGAAGATTTGAAAAATTAAATTTTCAATTAAAAAAAGACTTACCGACGACTGAAGCACCCCTCGATGCTAAAAGAAGGGCATATTCTCTGCCCAGGCCCCCACCAGCGCCCGTCACTACTGCAACTCGGCCTGCAAAATTAAGTAAACGACTAGATGACATGTGGACAAAATAAATTTATTAAAAAAAAATTATCAGCATTCAATTTATCAATTTGAAGATTACACCGATTTTAAATGAAAATGATAGATTTCTTGATTTGTTTCAATTTAA
>BLXL01012354.1:0-30632 GCA_023170135.1 Acarapis woodi | reverse complement strand
TTCGTTCAAGTTTGATATATTTGGATGACTTTTTTCATTTTTTTTAGTTGCAGATAAACTTAAATTATAATCGATAATCGGTGAAATGAATCTACCAGATTTTTTGGCGGTTGATGATGCAATGTCATATGGATGAGAACGTTCGGATTTTTTGCGCGGATTTTTGTACATTTTGCTTATATATTTTTAAAAGAATTAATGATTAATTTTTTATTTTTCTCGAGCATTTCAACATGATCTAATACTGATTCAAGTTCGTTTAATTCTGATTCGGAGCTGGTATTTAACCGGCAAGTCTCCAAGTATAAACAATAAATACCAATCGATAATTTTTGTTGATTATGATCTAATCTCTTGAATTCTTCATTGTTTTTTTCGTTTGATCCATTTAATAGATTGCAAACTAAATTGATTAAATTTTTCAGTCCATCATAATCAATTATTTGCTCATCTTTAAGCATTTGAAGACTTTTGAATATTTCATCACATAATTCCATTATAAATTGAATACTAAATTACAAAAAGTATTTTGTGAGTTATAATTCGTTAATTTATATCATATGACAATTTTTTTATATTCTAAATGAATTTTTACTTTTTTAAATTCAAATCAATTTATAAATCTTAAGAAACGTAAGTCTATTTTGTGTCTTGATAAAAATTAATTAAAATTATTTTGAACATTTGTTTTGATTTTATTTGGTTGCCTTGACATTTGTAAACATTTTCTTGGATAACATTAGCAACACATGGTAAAAATAGAATATTATTTTTTGAAGCAACGAATTTTTGAAAAAATATTCAAAACTTAACCTTGTTTACGTGCTTATTTTTTCTTGGTCATTGAATACAAAGTGATTTTTTTATGCTCATAAATCAGTTAGATCATTTTTTTGCGAAAATAAATAAGCAATTTAAAGCAAAACATAATATATAAGCAAAATGTACAAAAATCCGCGCAAAAAATCCGAACGTTCTCATCCATATGACATTGCATCATCAACCGCCAAAAAATCTGGTAGATTCATTTCACCGATTATCGATTATAATTTAAGTTTATCTGCAACTAAAAAAAATGAAAAAAGTCATCCAAATATATCAAACTTGAACGAAACAATTGTAGAGTCAAGCATTCAAAATAAAACAGTTCCATTAATTGATTCCATGTATTTATCTAAAGAGAAAAACAATCATATATTAAATCAAAGTGATGATCAAACAATTGTAAAAGTTAAAGAACAATCTGGTGTAGAGACAAATCAAAAAAGTGATTTTGATGAAGATATTTCTAAGAAACTTGAACAAAATAAAAAAGTTATAACTAATTCAACAAATATAAATGCAGAAGGAGATTTCGATTCGGATTTAGATGCTTTGTTCTGTGATTCAAGTTTGGAAGATAAGTTCAATAAATTTAATAATGATATTGAAATAAAAGATAGTGATAAGAATGTTTGTGAACAAGAAGGAGAGGATCTGTTCGATTCAGACGCAATAATCAATGATGGTGATAGTCTACAATTGGATAGTCAATTAGATGATGACTTCGATAATATAGATGAATTTCAAATATCTAATTCAAATGATTTAAATAATAAATCATACAAAGATGACATTGATGATGTTAATAAATATGAAGAAATTAATGATGAAATACGTGAAGAACTAGACACTACTCTTATTTTTAGAAGTAATGATCCAATACTTTCGCAATATATCATTAAGCCCGTACAACTAGTGCCAGAAGATGAACAAGGATTCAAAACGGCAAGTGGTATGCCAATCAAAATTAATATGACTGAAGAAGAGCAAAGAATGCGGGCAAAACAATTAGGATTTTAAATTGTTTCAATATTGTCAAAAATCTTTAAACACCCGTTGATTTTATTTTTATATTTTTTTAATATAAAAATTAATTTGCAAACTTTGTGATCATAATACATCAGTATGCACAAAAAAATCTTATAAAAACACTAATCAAACTCTCATCGCAATCAGTTTGGTATAAATGTAATAACCAATTAATGTGCACTTGTTATTAATTAAAATCCTTGTACAATAAGTCTAAAATAACTTTTTTTTTTTTAATTTACTTTCTAATTTTAATTCAATGATTTTAATACAATTACTTGTTATTAGTATTACTCTTATTAAGCTTTCATGAAATTTTTTACTTTTGATTTTTTTTCTTTATTACGATTTAATTATAAATAAATTGACATCAGGTCAATTAAATCATAATTCTATATACATGTTCATGCAAGATTAGTTAAATTTTGTAAAAAAAATCATAATAAATCGGCTTTAGCCGTTTAAAAATGATAAAAATTTAATGATAATACATTTACATGTACAAAAAAGAAGTGGTAACTCATGAATAATCAGACGATCCCAATCATTCAATGATTAAAAAATAAAAATTACAACTTAATTGATGGCTTCCACTTAGTTTGTGCACGTTTAAATGTATTCGAACTTAAACATTCTTTTGAATTTGAGTTTTTATTTTTGTGAAATACTTTTGATTCTTGAATCGTATGATATCTTTTTAATAGTTCATCAGTCTGTTGTTCTTTATCAGAAGATTCTAATGACTTGCATTCATCTGACTGTTCATCAAATCCTTTATACTTAAAACGATCGAAATATCCAAAATCCTTTAAGATATCATCACATTGTTCATCATAATCTTCTATTTCAAATAGAGTTTTTCGCTTACGCATTTTATCTACAAAATTCTGTTGCTTCTCATTGACTAGATCTAGATTTCCAAATCTTTTTCGTCTTATTGATGAACCAAATTTATCTAAAATACCGAATGTTTGGTCACTATTATCGTCCTGCTTACCTTCCTCAATATCAGAATCAGTTTGAACATTGCTTTTAAAGGAAGTTAAAGGCTCACTAAAAGATTCATTTGACATATCTTCTTCATCTTCTTTCAAATTTGAGCTCACCAGTTCATCGACTGTTTTACTTCCATTCTCTAATAAATCATACTTTCGCTGCCATATTTTTTGAGCTACTGGCAAGGCAATTAGACGATTATCTTGAATAATTTGGAATTTTCTTTTCGGATCATCAACTCGATCATCACTTGAATTGCACTTATCATTTTTTAAACAGGAATCTTGAGAATCGGTGAATTTTTCCGACATTTGATCTTTAATTGGGAATTCATCGATCTGGTTATTAGGGTTATCTGAAAAGAACGGATTATTGAAATCGTGTTTTTGATTTTCAAAATGATTGAATGGTTTTGACTCTTCATTGAACAAGTCATCTGCATAGCGTATCAAATATTCTGTTAAAACTGCTTGTATAGCTATACCTGTAAAGTGAATTTTCAAAAATTTAAAAAAAAATATTAAAATTTACTAAAATAATAAATATTTCAAAAAAACGTACATTGTAATACACCAATACTTCCTTGCGTTTCAAGTTTTTTTGATCTTAATAAATTTGGACTCCACACTATGGCTAAATTTTTGATAGTCATTCCAGTTTGATCTGAATAACTAGCAATTTTATTCAAATGTTTGACCAAATGTTCTAACGATACATAATGATTTATTGGTAACAACTTTAACACTTTTATTAAATTTGATAATTTTTCACTCTCAGATATCTCTTCTTGAGATGTGGTCGATAAACTAGTTTGATCGTATGACGGTTGAATCGCTTTTACAAAATTTTCATATCTACAAAAAAAAATCGGTTTTCAATTTTTAAATCAAAATTTACCGAAAAAAAAAAAAAACAACATACAATTCAAAAGTTAGCAGTGGATTTGGCAGTTCTCTAAAATATAATTTCAGTAGCGACGATACACAGTGTACATCTTGTAAAAATATTTCATTATTAAAATCAGGCGATTCATCATCATTAAAACATTTGATTAACTTCTGAATATTTGAATTTACTCCGCTTAGTCTATAAACACCATGTTGGATGCCATTCTTTTCAAGAAATTCACAACATTTCTCGAGCACTAAAGGTATTTTTCGACCTGTACGATTCAAATATTCGTTAAGTTCGCAACCAAACACAGTAGTTTTAACAAAAAAGTTTTTGTTTTTTAAATTAATAAGCACATTCGATTTTTCTTGCCTTTTTAGTGCACGCTCCCTTTTGTTAAATTGACCTGGACTACTATCATTAGACAAATTGGTTCGGTTCATAATCGATCGTAAAAAGTTGGTTAATTTACCTCGCTTATTGCCCATTACTTGTATATTTGTTAAATTTTCATTCGTATTATTGTCTCGATTTTTCACATGACAATCGGGTGACTGGTATAAATTAGATGAATCCGATAAACTTTTATTATTTGAATTGAATGTTAGATCATTTAAATTATTATTATTGAATAGATTGACGCATAAAGGTTTACTATTTGCAGTAGATGTTAGCGATTTCGGTAGTGTTGATGAGATTCGATTTTTACGTTTGAAGACTGAATAGGAAGGAGTATCTGTTGATGTTTTGTGAATGGAATGCTGTATGTTAGCTGTACTGTTCGATGTATGATTTGATGAATGATTAAGCATGTTCTTTTGGTCAGTTTGTTTTAATGATGATATTGAACGATATATTCGCATTCTGGGCGTTGTAAAATTTTGCTTAATATTTATTACATTTGTTTGGCATTCAATTAATGGTTTGTTATCTTTTCTCTCAATCGCAACCTCTCTACCATTTTCATTGTTCTTTTCTTGTTCATTCGTCAGTTTGTGAATAGAAGTCAACTTCTCTTTATTGTCCAATTGCTTACATTTGAGTAGACAAACAAACGGATTTTCATTTTCATTGTTTGACGATTTACAACGTAGACTTTCTGTATTGTTTCGTTTTATCAATTCCACGATATTATCAGGATTAAATATGTTTGAACCTTCTTTTATCAATTCGACACATTCCGATGGAAAGTAACTAACCTGTTGATTTGTTTATAAAATCATAGTAGTTTAAAAATTTTTCATTAAATATTAAAATTATGATGAACTTTTATTGTATTTACTTAAAAAATTATAATTCAACTTTTTTGTTCAATTAAAAAAATGATATTATAACGGATTTAATCTTCACTAGAAAAAATGATTTCAGTTCATCCGAATTTAAGTTTTCGAAAAAATAGTTCTTAATAAATTCAATTGAAAGAAATTACTAAAAGTACCGACTCTATTATGACAGTTATTTAGTTTTCAATTTCGATTCCTTCTTTAATCTATTCAAAAAATAAATATGAATCTAATTGAGCATTTGCTTGTTCTGAAAAAAACCTCTTTATAAAGGAACTCTAATATAGATTTTTTTGTGGAATAGTTTATACTAAGACTAACTTAAAAAGATTCACTGTCAATATTTGATTTTTAATAAATATTCTAAAATATACTTTGATATGAAAATTTTTCGATAAAATTCAAATTCGCATTTAGTGTGGCCTATTTGGTAATCGTAATTTTAGAAATTTAGGACACAAGAAAAAAAAACTAATTGAATTTATTTCAGATTTTTTTTTAAAAAAGTCATACTCATTTATTTAATTTTAAAAAGTAGAATATTATCAAAAAGATTCGTGATTGTCGAATGATTTACATTAGAAATTTTTTTCGATAATGAATTCTATAAAATAAATCGTGCAAAATTTTTTAAATATTTGTGAAATGATTTCGAAATTTCAAAAAAAAAAACTTTAAAATTAAATATTAATAATGGGTTAGTTCAAATTTTCAAATTTCTAATTTATTCAAATTATCTTAAAATATATGTTTTGAAATTCGAATAAACCAATCTTATTTTTTATGTATAAGAATTAAAAAAATATTTTTTTTCTTTCGAAATTTTACTTTTTTCCTTGAACCTATGGACTATAATAATAAGTGAAAAAGTTTTAATGAATTTTGAAATTGAGAAAAAATTCGTGTTATTTTTTTGCATATATTTATTATAAATATATATTTTGATAATTAGATACATTATCTAATGATAATTGGAATATAAGTTCTAATAGATTAAGTTCTTTCAGTTTGATCTCTAAAAATAATGTATTTCATTTTTGATTTTTCCGAATAAAATAAAAGTGAAAAAGTGGATATGAAAAAATTATGAGTTAATGATTTAATGAGCATTCATGAAATTTCATAATAGGAATATGTCACATTTGACTTCTTTGCAAACATAATAGAAAAAGCGAATGTATTTTAAATTTAAATTTTAAAAAACGACATAAATTTTTATTTGTTTTTAAGTAATACTTAAGCATCTAAATAATAAATTAAGAGCAAAAAATTAAATACAGATTTAAAATTCGTTAAAAATTTGTGATGTAAAATCCGATTGAATTGTATTAGATAAAAACAATAAAAATAAATTCGCTTATTTTCAAATCCTACGCATCTATAAATCAGTTTTTTATTTGAACGTTTTCATGGAACCGTTATACTAAGATGGTATGCATAACTTATTACTATTGTTAAAACCTGAAGCTAAGACTATTCTGCAATGAACCACACTCTGTTCTAAACAAATTAGGTTAAAAAATGAAAAATAATTTGGTACTTGCCATTAGCGGATTGATTATATGAGTAGATTATTTTTTCAAACGAAAGGACTATTTATCTTCGTTCATATTAATTTTCCTTATAATATTTGAATCAAGATTAAATATTGAATATAGTAAATATTAAATTTTATACTTTTTTTTAATTATTATTATCAGCTGAAAAATCTTTTATTTTTTATTTGAATAGTTCTAGGTGATTGAATAAACTTAAAATAATCAGTTCTTCAACATTTATTTGACAAAAACAAAAAGGAAATAAAAAATTTTTCCAAGTGTTGAATAAAAGAATCTGTTGGTTTTTTAAAATTTATTCTCTCATAGTTGTGTCCGAATACTTGGACATTTATAATCAAAATATATGCTCACCTCAAAAAGACGTTTACCTCTCCACCAGTGATTTTTTTGAGGCATATCAATTACTGAAACTATATCGCCAATCTGCATTGAAAAATAGGTTTATAGTTAGTTCATTTTAGAAAATGAATGTGTTTAAACAAAGTACTTTTTGATCAGTTCGCTTAATTCATTGAAAACTTAAAAGCTGAAAGAGATTTTTTACAATATAATATAATAATTTCTCTAAATTTTGTTGAAGAAATTATTTTAGTGATCTTTTGTTTAAAAATTAAAGACAAGATAAAATTTTAATAATTTTTTTAGTTGAAAAAACGATGAAATTAAAAAAAAATTATTGATTTAATCAAGTCTTTATTCACGCATATTAAGCATAAAATAAAAATTAATTAGAAACTATTGGATAAAGAATTATCAAATGTGTATTTTTCTTTCAAATATAAGAGAATCATTAAACGAAATTTAAGAAAAAAAAATTCGTGATTGACTTATAAAAATAATTCACTATTGTTAGAAAAAAAAATCATTATAAACCTAATTCGATAAAGATAATCAAAATTTCTGATTTAGAAGTTAATTTGTTAGTAAATTTTTTTTTAGCAAGTTCAAGTATTAAGTTTAAGACCTATATATAAAGCCGCAAACAATTGATTAAAATAAAAACAAATCTCAGATCAAGGTCAAACTTCTAAAATAAGATTTTTAAGAAAGCATTATGTTAATTATCGATTCAAAATAGATATAACAGTTTAAGACGGCTTGAGAAATTTTAATGACCGAAAATTTCAAAACAATAAATTATTTGGAAGATTTTCATAGAAAAAAATTATTGTGCCATTAAACTTAAAATGAACAATAAAAAAAATTATACATGTGATATAGCTTAAATTAGTTTTGAGCAATAAAAAAATTTTGCAATTTTTTTCTTAATTAAGGAAATTTTTCCGACATTTTATGACCTCATTTATTGCGATTCGACCTAAGTTTACCATGTACTTGAAGAACATTTCTAAGTGATGTTTTTATATAAATGCAATGTATGTTTCAAATTAAATAAATTAAATATTATGCATTATTTGAAAAAAAATAATACACTAATAATATTGTTTTTATTCAGATCAATCCGTTTAGATTTTTATATTCTTGAAAGCCGGACTGAAAATTTGAGAATAGAATTTTTACAAATGGCGTTGCTATGTAGACCGAATAATTTTAAAATTCTTGGATTATTGTAAGCTTTACCTTTCAAGGTATTTTTTTTTTCAAATGTGAAAATATATATTATGAAATCAAAAAAGAACATTGATGGCGCATATTTTTTGATTGAATAAAAAAAATATGTATTTGACAATTTTTTATTGTTGAAAATTTTTAAGTAATTAATATACCAACAGGTTATTTTCAGAAAATCAATTATCAAAATGAAATTCAATTACGATAAATCAAATGACCCTAGAGTCTTAAGATTAAAAAAAATCAACGATATGGTTTACTTTTGGTCAATCAAACATCAAAAATTGCTAAAACTTCGAAATTATAAATTCAAAAAAGGTAGAAAGTGTCAACTTTGTATACCTAAATTTACTATCAGAAATGGATTTGTACCTTGTAAATTCAGGTACTCATCTTTCAGCAAAGTCAAACGACATTTTTTGAACTGTGAAAACAAATTTGGCAGACAACTTATATGGGCAAATAGTTAGTAATTTGTCAATTTTATTATAAATACTACATAGAAAAAAAATAGTAATATTTTTCTTTTTTATACTACAGGATCCGAGATACCTCAATATTTAAGGCGTGATCGTGAGCTAGGAGATCTGAGTTCATTTCTAGATGCTCAAAAAATTAGAATTGAATTTGATACAGTCACATTAGTAAAGTCAAAAGTTCAACTAATGGAATATTTTAACGCGAATCCTTGTCCCTGTCAAAATAATAAGAATATAAAATGTAAAGTCGATATTAAATGTTACAAAACGTTGCTTCGTCATTTAATTACATTAGAATTGAAACAAAAAAGATATTTCATATTCAAAGGTATGACCAATTAAATCTTTATGAAAAAAAAAAAATATTTATCTTTTTTATCTTTAGTGGATTCAACAAAATATACATTAGATGGCCAATTGGTGGAAGAATTGTCTGAATCAGAATTTTCAGAATTAAAATCTTCAGATTCTGAATCAGATGAAGATGAAAAATTATTTTGCAAATCTAGATCCAAAAAAAAAGATAAAACAAGTTTAACCTCAACTTTTATGATTAACAATGATCGAGAATACAAATCAAGGCCAACAAACTTCAGCAAAACCTCTAATTCTTGCAGACCAAATACTAATAAAATTAATATGAATAATAAAGTAGCGAATAAATATCATCTCTTAAACAAACCATGCTTACCGCTCACAAAAATGAAAAGTGCCAGTTCTTGTACAACAAAGAAGTTGTCCAATAAAAATTTAACTAGTTTTCTTATTAATAATTTAAGTAAAAGTGATCAACAACTGCAAGAAAAAGAATATATAGAATCTAGAGATGATTTTGAGCTAAAAAAAATAGAAAAAGTTACACAAATTAATTATGTTTGCAATAAAATTTTGAATGAACTAAACGAATCATCTAATCAAAATTTAAACAATATAACTAACAAACTTGAATGTTCTGACTCAGAAGATGAAGAAGAACTTATTAATAGCATTTATCTAGCTATGAAACCGCAAATAAAAAATGAAAAAATTAAGTAAAATATTTAATACAAAATATGCTGTTAAATTTTTTTCATTAGATTCTTTTAAACGACAAATCATTAATTTTGCATCGAATTGCTTGCATTTCATCTTTGAAAAAATACTTTTTTTCATCCCAAATAAAATTTTTGTATCGTTAATAAACTTATTTCACTGATTAATTAAATTCTTAAATAATTTTTACCTTTAGAAGAAAAAATCTAAAAATTCATCATTTAAGCAGGTGAATTTTTAAGCTTGATTTTTCTCAATTTTGTAAAATTAGATGTTTTTATTTCTATTTGAAGATATTTTAAAAAGATTGAAAATTAAAGTCAATTTTTCATTGAACGCGATTTATGAATTTTTGAAAGAAAAGAAACCAAAATGAATCTAAGTAAAAGAGTATATAAATGTCATTTCAAACGTTTTTAAAAATAAAGACTATTAAAAGATGTTTAATAAAAAAAATTTTATCTTTAAGTGATATGAAGATTTCTGTAAAGACATCTCAAGACGAAAATATTAGTAGGAATTGGCTGGTTTATTGGTAACAAGTTTTTATTCTTAAAAAAAAAGTAACATATAATAAAATAAATTCAAGAAAATGAAAGTTATGACCTATGTCTTTGTGAAACAATCAAAAAATTCAGATCAAAATTTGCCGGAAAATGTTATTATTTTTGTAATAATTATTTATTAAAACAAAATTATTTTGATCATTTACTGGTCATACTATTGATTCGCAATCCTGATTTCTGAAGATTATTTTAGACTTTATTTTTTTTTTTATATATATATAACTTTTTTAGGTTTTTAATCAAATTTCTGAATTTTTTTTTAAAAATAAAAAACTTCATATTTGATTAATTTGACATGAATCTGATATGTTTTTGCAGAAATATTATGGATATAAATTAATTGATTTAAAAAAGTCAAATCAGCTAATGAAGATATTTATACATACCTGTAACGATATTTCATCGTTTTCCTTAGCTTCATAAGATTTGATTGCGTATGCGGCTGCAATCGCTGGCACGTTGATAAATGGTACCATTGTCAAAAGTTTTTCATTTGAATTTGGTACTCTAAGCCAACTTACAACTGGTGGCAAAGTAACTACAGGCCCAGGATTCCAAAAGCTCTGTCCTATTATTTGATTTCTCATTTTTAAAATTAATTTGCTTTAATAATTTTCAAAATTAATATTGAAAGATAACTTCAGCAAATAATCAATGTGGCTAAAAATCGAATTGATGTATTTTGATCAAAATATCTTTCAGTAATATTGCTACAAAAACAATTTAATTTAACGTTAGCGCGATTGTGTTACTATTTTCAATTGATTCGATTTCAGTTGTGCTTGCTGACCAGGTCGTTTTCTTTTGATACATAATTTAGTAATTTTTGATGTTTGATTGACCAAAAGTAAACCATATCGTTGATTTTTTTTAATCTTAAGACTCTAGGGTCATTTGATTTATCGTANNCAGGTCGTTTTCTTTTGATACATAATTTAGTAATTTTAAAATTATAATAGGCTAAAAATAAAGATGTAGATTGAATTAGTAAAACTTTTTTTGGAAAAAATGAGAATCTTGAAATTTTCTTATTTAAATTTTAAATGAAAAAAATTTCCATCATATTCAATATTACAACTAAATATTCTAATTTATGAACATAATTAGTTTTGAAATGAGAATAAAATGCAAAAAAAAATTTTTCTCAACAATTTCTCAGATTATTTGAAACATGTTCTCCATTTATTTGATAAATCAACAATTCAAAATAATATCAATGATTAATTATCTACGAAATTGTTTGATTTGCATTACAAAAACTCCTTAATTTAAAATCATGTTATCGGATTATATAAATTAACTATTTAATGAATATTAGAATTAAAAAACCTTTAAAATAATCTATCAAAAAATATATATTTTAAAATGCTATTTTTAAGATTTTAGAACATAAATATTTATATGTATTAAAAAATTAATATAAAAATTTATATTCAAAAAGTAAAATATATATCAAAGAATTCAAAGGATGAAATTAAATTCAATGAACAAAAGATTCATTGTGAAGAAGTAAAAATGTATTCATTAATTGAATTCAAATTAAAATCAAAATTTTTGAACAAAATACTTTTACTTTTGCATTCGCTTTCTATCTGAATTATTTACACTACCTGAAAATTCTAAAGATTTTCGTATTATTATTTATGCGATTCAATTATCTTGTATTCTTTTTATTCAAATTTCATGAATGACAAAGTATTTCGGAGCATGAAATTTCTAAATTTACCAACTCATTGAATTCAAGAAAAAGATTTTTTGGAAGTTTACCTCTTATGTACCCTAATTGAATACTTTATTGGTACAACCCTTATTGAAAAAGATTTATTCTATTCTTACTACCAAAAGGGACATAAACTTTGCATTGAAGTTTTTTAACCTTTGAACTCTTGTTTGATTCTTTAGTTTGTAAATTTTAATGCGCTTTTTTAAATTTTGTAGCGATTTAATCTATTTCAATACATTTTTGTATGTTGCGATTTATGTATAGATATATGAATATACACTAAAACAACTTTTTTGAAATTATATCCAACTATGAATTCAGTTTTTTTTTTTCATATTTGTATTTAATACTTATTAGACATTGAAAAAGAATTAATCAAGAGAATTAATTTCTATTTTCTAAGTAATTCACCTAAAAAATAAATGATCTAAAATTTTAAAAATTAAAAAGGTATTTAAAATCATGCTATATAATAATCTCAAGTAGTTGAAAAATTACTCTAAAACATCTAAAAAAAAGAATTCAATTAAATTTCAATTAATTTATTCTTATTTGCCAAAAAATATCTAAAAAAGATTCTTTTTCAAAGATTTAATTTTGTTTAACTCAAAAAATTGCTATTTATCCATTTTTTCTCTTGAAAACATAAATAAACATAAAGAGTATTTCATTCAAAAAATTCAATGTTTTTAAAAAAAAAATTGAAATATCTAAAATGGAGCTTTTTAATAGACGCACTAGTAATAAACTGATAAATATTGATAGAAGAATTTGAAAATTTATTATACTCAATAGATGAAACAACTAAAAATTACTCATATGATTTTCAAATTGTACATTTTTCTGTTTTTATAATTTAATCACATAAATCGATAGATTCATTTGTATTGCAGTTTATTTGTTGAACGAAAAAGTTTCTTTAAAAATAGCTAATCATAAGTTATATATGAAGACGTATTTATATGTATTTTGTTTTTAATTTTGCAAAGCAAGAACCAACAATGAAAATTTTTCAAATTTATCAGATTGTGCCACAAGTAGAAAAAAAATTTTACTGTTTTTCAAACCAATCTTTATTTAATAATTTTTTTGATAAGTAACAAGAACTATAAAACATGCGAACAGATAAAATCATATAAGATCCATTGCGAAATAATACCAGAAATACCAAATGTACAAAGTAGATCAATATTCTCTCAAATAATTTTATATTGCATTCACACAATCAATTCATGTTATTTTACTTGGAATTGAAAAATATTTGAAATTGATAGATACAAAGATATTACAAAAAAACTTCAAAATATTTTAGGCAAAATGATTTAAGAAAAGCAAAATTTTCAGAAATTATTTGATTAATGCAAAATATAAAATTTTTTTAAAGATTAATGAGCTCTTAGAATAGAAAAAAAAATAAAAAAATTTACTCTACCAAGGGAAATAGTGTCCTTGAATATTTGATGGATAAGAAAAAAAAATTAAAAGACAGTTTTATGACTGTAAGAAAGTAAAAATTAAATAATAAGAAATTAACCACATATCTTGATTAGAATATTAGGGACGTTTTAGAATTTTAAAAATTCTTAAACGGTCATAAATTAGTCACCTTAAACATTTGATATACAAGATAACAATTACAATCTGATACAAAATTTTTTTATTAAGCATTAATGACACTTCTAATTAATTCTACTTGATCAATTGTTAAGCTTACAAATTTCATTTTTTTTCCGAATGAATAATTTTATCATTGTTGTTTTAGCGAAGAAATATTGATCATTAAATTTAATTCATTATAAATTTATTCATATTTTGATGGTCTTTGAAAATATTACAGAAATTTGATTATCAAGAATTTCAACAAAAGTATTTTTCAAAAATTTTCTCAATATTAATTGATTTGGGATATTTATTAAAATGATTTTTTTCAGTAGTAAAATATTTATAATCAAAAATTAATCAAAATCAAATTAAAATGACCTTTTCTTTTAAGAAAAGAAATTAATGGATAGAATATTTCAAGGCATGTAAATAACTGTTAAAAAAAAGTTAAAGAAAAATTTTATTTGAACTGTGAAATACAATAACTTTCCTCGATTCAAATTAATTATTCACATCATTAAATTAATCAATTAGATTTTTTAATAATTTCAAATGATTTTAATTAGATAAAAATTTTTCGTTCAATAAAAAAAAATAAGATGACAAAATTCTTAAATTGTTTGTCAAGTTAGAAAAATCGAGTTAAATTATCAAAATTATCAAAAATAATTGTGATTTCTATATTTTAAAAAGTATTCGATTTGACTCAGAAAAAAAATCTTATTTTGTAGATATAATTTAAATAATAATTTCAAACTGATTTTTATTTTTAATAATATGATTGAAAAATTAAAAAAAAAATTAGTGTTTAAGAAATTCTCTTTTTTAGAGAAAAACATACATAGAAATGAATAAATTTGAAATATTATTATTAAATATTATTTGATTTTAATAGGAACAAAGTTTAATAATGAATCCCATTAAGACGAAATTGTTTATTAGTCATTAAACTTAGAATTTTATTTAAATTATCATGATTTAATTTGAACTCAATCTGCAAATAATATTGATAAATTATTTTCATTAAATAGCATAATCAGATAATATTTTGAATATTATAATAATTCGTTGAATAATTTAGTTATAAGAATGGAGAATTTAGATCAAAGTATACAAAAATTTCAAATTTAGAAAAATTTTCGTTTGACTTTAAGTTTTACTTTATAAAATTCTATTACACATTAAATATATTTAAATGAATGAGAGCATAGTGATGAGTCGAAGTCTCAAAAAGTTTAAGACATAAAATTAGACAGAGCATTTTAGAAACTAAAAAAATCAACGATTTGATGTAAAAGATTCCAAGAATTAAAAGGTCATAATTAAAAAAGAGATATCTTTAAAACTTAATTAAATTAAAATTCGAAATAAAGTAAAATACTAATCATTAGAGCAATTTATAAATAGATAAATTTCCTCTTTGAATTCAAATACAAATCAAAAAATTCGTTCGATTGGTTGCAATATAAGTTTAAATAGTTGTCATGAATCAATTTAATTTTGAATCGAATTTCAAAACTAAATTATTTAAAAAAAGAAAAAAATTCATTTTGATTATTTTTTTTGATAAGTTTCATTTATCTTCAATGTGAAATATTATTCACTCAAATCTAAAACAAGGATAAAACGCAACAAGTTTTTTTATTTAAAAATTAAATATTTTAAATATTTGTTGATTGGCAATAATAATCTATATCATCATTATTTTTATTATATTAGATTTTAAAGTTCGGGGTTCAGGATTCGACTAATTGAATCTGTTTTGATGATAAATCCATAAAAAATATATTGGGCTTCTTAAAAATAATTCTTAGGTTAGGACCAATAAAATATCGACTTTCAAGTAATTGTAATTCAAATTTTTTTAAACATTTGATCATAAATATATTTTGTTTAAAAATGAATGTAACTTCATATCCGAAATTCATTATATATTGAATTCAAAAGTGATCGATAAGTCAATCTTACTTAGCTATTATTTTAAGAATATTGTGGGCTTCAAAATAATAAGTTTTTTGAATTAAAAATTCTTGTTGAAAAATTTCAGATTTTAAAAATAGATACTTCAAATCTGATGGGTAATTAGAATTATTGATTCAAAGTCAAAAGTAATAAAAATTTGAACAAAAAATGACTTCTTGTTAATTTTTTAAAAGAAATTTTTTTAATCAGACAAATTATACATGTAAAGAATTAATTTAAAATCTTTTTGATGATTTATGACTTTTATTTTTTTATAAATCAATAATAAACATTTCAATCAATAAATAATAATAATAATTTTCATTTTTAAATAATTGTAATTGAAATCATAATTTGTTTTATTAACCAATCTATTAACAATAAATTTTAAACTCAAAATATAAATGATTCCATAGATGTAAAACATAATTGAATAATAATATTTGAATTCATTAAAGTTTTTATTATTCAAATTTCGGAACATTATAATTTGTCTGTTAATCTATTACTCAAGAAAAAATTTATGAAAAAAATATCATCAATTAGAAAGTTTGACTTATAGATATAAATAATAACAACTTATGGCATATTATTATATATAAGTGCACAAATTAATTATAATTGCCCTTTTAAATAAAATCTTATATTTATTATTTACATATTGAAATATCTAGTAATAAAAAATCTATAATTTTAATGACTTAGTAATTAAGAGAAAAAATAAAATTTCAAATGAAAGAAAATCTCATATATCAAATTGACTAATGAAACTTTAAATAAAAAAATTGAATATGTCACAGAAAAACTCTGAAAATCTAATTTGTTCCGTTTGATTAAAAACTATTTATAATTTGGAATCCTACTAATTTAAATATTGTTTATAAAAATTTAAACGCATAAAAATAAACAAATTTTCTCAAAAATAAAATCAATCTTTAAAAATTTAATACCGCTCATGCGATTGATAATAAAAATATATTCAGATCTTGTGATTAATAAGAAAATTATTTAGTAGTTTAAATATGTAATTTAAGAAATTTCTTTAAATTTAAATTCAAATTGATTAAAATTTTTATAATTCAAAATAGATTCTTTATAAAATTAAAATCAAATCAACAAAAAAAATTATGATTAAATAAAAGATAAAGGCAATAAAAAAAAAATAGTATGGCACATTTTAACATATTTTCATAGTCAAATAGATTTACCCTATATTTCTATATGTGAATTACATTTTATCAGCTTCCGATAATATGAGTGAATTTAAATTTTAGTAGCCACATAATTGTGTCAGTAGTATATAAAAAAAAAAGAATGTGGGCATTCGAATGAAAATATTCAAAATACTGTCAAACTTTTATTTTATTTCAAAATTGTGTTTGATTGTTTCTATATTAGATTTGAAAACATTAAATCTAGATAAGAGGTTAAAAATAGTTCGATAGTTTTTGATTGAGCAAATCATTATCGTTTAATAAGTATCAATACATTCGATTTTACAGGTTATCATCTCAAGAAATTAAATATACAATCAGTGAATAAAAAGTTTTGGGAGTAATAAAAAGTTTACATCTAAAATGAATCTACTATACCAATACCATGAAATGTAAATAATTTATACTCTTAAGAATATAATGGTTGTAAACGTCTTGATTAATCCTGATTGCAAGTTTAATGTTACAAATACTCTCACAAAAAAAACAATGTAAATCAATTTATAAGCAACTGAGTAATTTAATATTCAATTCATTACTTCGAAATATTTCAATTGTCAACTTTACTTTATTACAGCTGATTTCAAAGCACAGCTAATCATTTGTCTGAAAAAAATTTGTAAAATAATTTAAAACGAACTATTTAAAGAAAAAGTTATGCAAGTGTTTTATTTTTAGGCAATAAAAAATAAAATCTACAGAAATGTTATGAAAAAAATAATAATTTAACATGTGAAAAAGAAAAAACAATTCATAAAAAAAGCAAAAAAGATATTTATAAAATCAATTCATGACTTTCGTCTTTACGCAAAAATGGCCCTTATTATCTAGATAACTTCGAGAGGCTTAAAAGATGGTAATAAAGTTATAATTGCAAACTGTTCTAGATATTCTAAAATTTTGCAGTTAAATTTATTCAATAAATGTTTTCAAAAATAAGCACTTTCGGTGAATTATTGAAAAAGTCCGTTTTTATTAAGGCTGACTTAAAAATTCAAAAACCATAAAAAATCGTATTATTTTTTTTAGTTTCGAAAATTAATTTTTATTCTATTTAAAATAAAATTGTTTCATTAAATTCGAAATTCAAACCTGATATTCATCACTTTCTAATATACCTAATACTGATTTCTAAATATAAATACACGATAAAACACTTTTACATCATTAAAATTTTTTAAATTGATTTTAACAAAATTTTATATCTTCACGCCAATTTATTAAGACATCAAACTATTTAACTTGAGGCTAAATTTGTGCTTTCAAACGTTTTGAAATTCAAGAAAAAAATAGCTCAAAATTTTAGAAAGAATATTCATGTAATAAATTATGATTAAATATATGAAATCTATGATTAATTGTAAATTTTCACTTATTCGGGTGTTTGAATATTTGAAATTTCTTAACTTGAGTTTTTTGAATAAAGATAAATTGCTGGAAAATTAATCTTTAAATAGCTCTGAATATTTAATTTGTTTTAACAAGGATAGATGAAATTTCTAAATTTTTTATTTTGATAAGAATATATTGATGGAAATAGTGAGATGTTGTGAAGAATCTAATAATTATGATTAGAACAAAAATTAATTACTTAGTTTCAAAAGTAAATAGCAAAATATATAAAAAAAACAAAACTTTATTCACTTTATTTAGTAAATGCAGATTTCAGCATCAATTTAATTTTTATTTAAAGAATTTCAAATTAGATATCACTAAATTGATTTGAATACTCACAATTAAAAGAAAATAAAAATTTTAATTTAATTTATTTAATCATAGTAAATTGATTTATAAATAGTCGAAGGCAAGCGAATTGAATTGATTATTAACAAAAATGGGAAATTAGATTCAATTTTTGATTACATTAAATTCATGCATCAATTTCTTGCACTCTTAAATTTCAAAGTTCATAAGGAAAATTTTTTTAATAAAATAAAACTAAATTAGTAACCTTTCAAAAGCCTCTAATTAAGATTTAAGGTATAGAGATTTTAAAAAAAAATGAATTTTCTAAATGAATTAGATAATTTACTTCCATAGATTGTTGTGAAGATAATTGAAAAAAAAATTTTACAAAGTAAATTTTTTTCATTTGAAATTATTCACAAAACGATTTCTTTTAAAAAATGACCTGTTGAAACAATCGGAAGTTATTGGATAAGGAACACATGTACGTTCAAACTCACATATTTTCAAAAAGTTCAAAAACCTATAAATCACAATTTAGACAATGGAAAAATAAATAAATCATTGAGAGCTATAATCAGACTTACTTGATGTAGAAAATTAATATTTTTGTGGGTAAGTTGTTCTGGATCTGATAATTGTTGTTATAATATCAAAAAATCAATAAATTACGAGAAATTATTTTTATCGAATCAATATCGATTTTCGTAGAATATTTGATGGTTTCTTTCAAATCATTTATTTGACTTGAATTTAAAGAAGAACTGTTATAAATTAATGGATTCTCAAGTTGATAAATAATATTAATTACACAATTAAAAATAGAAAAATAATAAAATATGAAGTTTCGATTTCAATAGATTCATTATTTATAATAAATCAATTTCACATTCCATAAATAGTATTAATGAGTGAATTTTTAAATGATCTTTTTATGCATCAAAAAATTATTTTTTTAGGCAGACCTGAACCGAAAAAAAAAATGCAGACAAACACGCACATATACATAAGTCCTCATCAAATGCAGACCATTTAGGCGAATAATTAATCTCACACCCAACACAAGATACGGCTATATTAAGTTCTGAACAACAAGTTCTAGATGTTATACATTCAAAAGCAACGAATAGAATGAGCTCGATGCGAAAAAAAGTTTAATTTAGTAATAGCGAATTCAAAAAATTATACGTAATAAGATGGCGTGTTTAGAATTACAACTCAATTGTGCTCTCAAACTACGCAAACTCATTTTGCATTTTATCATCACTTTAATTGATGCATGGGGCGACGCGCAATGTTTGAAACATCTTTAAAATTACATTATCTTTTAATTATACTTATTTGATTATTGACCTAAAATAGATAAATATTTTACGATTTCATAAATTTTAAAATAATTTTTCTGATTTCATAAATAAATGGCAATCGATTATATTCTAAAAAGATCAACAAATTTATTAAAATGATCTTATCAAAATTTTATATAGGTTATCGATTCTTTTTATTCCTTCACTCAAATTATGGCTAAAAATTTCGCATATAACTTTTATTCCATTATAACAGTAAAAGAATGTTTCATTTATAAAAATCGTTTTCCATTAAATTTATTGAATTCAATTTATAAAAAATTTATGAAAAATAAAACAAAAATTTTCTTGAAAAAAATCATTGACCATCTTGACTCTTGTGAAATTCGACTTTGAATTATTAAAATCCTGAATTTTTAAGATCCCATAAGTTTAAAATACAGATAAATTATTAATTTTAATGATCTTATTACTGTGACAAGATATTTTAAATGATTATTTTTCTATTTGCATGACGTACTAAAGAAACTTTTTTTACTATACAAAAAATCAAAAATTCCAAGTATTATACATATTTCATTTAAGAAATTAATTATATTACCCATCTCTTTTTTTTTTTTATTTTTTTAAATTAATTTTCATTTCTTTTGCAACTAACATGGGTAATATAAATAGTAAAAACATTTTTAGTTGATATATATCACAAATATTTTTTAGTTTCTTAATTAAATACTTGAAATTGATCATGATCCGATAGTGAAATTTTTCTTGTATATTTAAGAATAAGATAAATGGTATTTGTTCTTTTCGTTATCCTGTGTATTTTATGAAGCAAGAAAAAAAACTCCTTTCGAATTTGAAAATAAATCGAAATAAGCCTTATAAAATTATGCTCTGAGAAAATCAATCCAAATTTTTCAAAAAAAAAAATATTTGAAAATTATCCACATCATTTTAATCAAGTATTCTTGCTAATTAAGAAATTAATTTCACACTATTTTTGTATTTTATTTGTAATGATAACTGAGTTTTATTTATTATTAAAAAATAAAATAAATTGATTTGATAAAAATATTGA
Source organism: Acarapis woodi (assembly GCA_023170135.1). Taxonomy (NCBI): domain Eukaryota; kingdom Metazoa; phylum Arthropoda; class Arachnida; order Trombidiformes; family Tarsonemidae; genus Acarapis; species Acarapis woodi. Next base: position 9,831 of record BLXL01012354.1, on the reverse strand, counting down.
TTAACGCAATATTATAAAAAATTGAAAATACAATTCAAATAAAACTCAATTAACAACCACCTAGTATTTAGTATCAATTTAAATAAATACTTAAAATGAAGAGCTATCCAATAATTACATATATAGTTATGTACAAAAATCAATTTAGAGAATGATTAAGCTAAATGTTTGACAGATTTTATTTTAAAGCTCGTTCAAAATTAACGAGCCTGATTATGATTTAATTAATACATGTATCTATTGCCTGGAAATCTGGAGTTTGCGTTTGTGTTCGGTGCAGCCGATTGGCTTGATGGTCGTTGAATTGGATAACCTCCCGTTATACTCCCTTTCATCGGTGCATTTTGCATAGACATGAGGGAGGAAGATTGCAGATTATTGACCATATTTTTCATCATATGTTGTTGATAGATCATTTCTTGTTGTTGTTGAAATTGTTGCAATTGTTGCGCATTTAATTGATTTGGATTAATCACCCCAGCATGCTGTTCAGCAGCATGACTTAATGAAGCAATCGATGCTGTTGATTCATTATTTGGTGGAAGACCACTCGCCAAAAAATGATAAGGATTTTTGGCATCGAATGGCTGTGAAACAGGTATTGAAAGATGTCGATTAGTTTGAAAAAAAGCTTGATGAGATGTAGTCGTCGTTTCTGAAAATAAAAAATTTTAGATTCCACATCTTAAGTAGATTCATTCATATCTTTAGTAAAATTTCTTTAATTTTTAACACTTACTTGATACTGAAGGTGTGTAGGTAGCTATTGATGGCGTCTTATAGTTAGGCAATACACCATTATAAGGAACTGCTTGAGGTGACGAAGAGCGATCAAGTGGTCTTTTAAGACTCTTCACACTTGTATTCGGACGCTGTTTATTAGTCAACTGTTGTGTTTGTTGCTGATTCTGTTGGTGAGCAGGCGGTAATGATTGTGTGATTACAGTACTTATTAAATTTGGTTGTGGAGCTAAAATTGTCATTGTTGTGATCGGCGAATGATGTTTGGGTAACAATTGTTGGTGTTGAAGAGTATTTACTTGATTTATTTGTTGCGATGCAGAATTCGATGCAGGCAACCTTGAATTATTTACAACAACGTTATTCGCATTCATCAAATATTGATTATATTGCTGGTTATTTTGAGATTGGGCAAGTAAAGCGTGTCGTGCGGCTAACATTTCACTTTCATTTTGTTTTTTCCGCATCTCATCTTCATTCAGAACTTTCTTAAGTTGCAAAAATAATTCATGTTTTTGCTTTTTTAATTCAGAAAGATTAGTCTCCAATTTTCCGAGTTGATCTTTAATATCCTCAAGAGTTGTTGCATCAAGTTTGCGTTTTAATTCTTGTTCTCTGCGATGTCTTTCTTGTTCAGCATCCTGTTCTTGTTCTATTATAAGATTTTTAAATTAAAAAAAAACTGATTATCATTTTTGAAATATTTACCTTGTTTTCTTTTCTCCCGTTGCTTTATAATGTGACTTTTTAGTTTTTCCCAGGTCTCAACATTAGTTGACTGCCTTTCAAATGTTTGAGTCGTTGGCATTTTTTAAATTTAAACTGATAATAAAGTTTCATTAAAAATAAATTGATGAAATTAGAAAATTTTGCAAATCTATGATTTGAATTTACAATAAACAAAAGAAAACAACTAATGAGGCGACACATTCTCCTTTAAACCTTGAGTTAATCATTTTATAGCGCGAAAATTTTTGTAATTCAAATTTTTTTCAAATATATTAATATATTCAAGCCATCATTTATTACCTACCATTATTATTACATATTTTTTTTATAAATTATTCATGAATAATTTATAAAAAAAATATGGTTCTTTACAAATTACAATTGAATAATTTCTTTGTGCTGGATTGCAATTAGTACCAAATAATATCTACAAAATATAAATTTAGACCGCATAAACTCAATTTTGTACATTTTTCTCACCTTGCTATTTAATTTACTTTATTTAAATTTAATTAATTTATTATTTTTTTTCTGTTTTTTCAATCTTTACTTGATTCAAATACACAAAATTTTAACCTAAAATTCATTCAATTCTCTGTTATCAAAACTACTTGATTTTAGGAACCATTTTTTTCTTACTTTTGTCCATTTTGCAATTGATTACATATTAATCTTGAATTTTTGTGTATAAAATAACTTATTCTGATGATACACAATAATAATTACGATAAATAGGACGTGATGTTTGTGACATAATGCCGCTTGAATTACTAATTTGATGTAATTTCTGCATTTTTTAGAGCACTCTTTTACATTTTTTTTTTTGACAATGTTATAAATCAAATTTTAAATGATTGTGAATAAAAATTAAAAATAATGAATTTTTAATAAAATATTTGAATTGAAATAAAAAATTTACAAATTAACAGTTAAGAGAACCATTATGAAAATGACAAATGAAAAAAAAATGATTTTAAAAAATAATACTTTCTAAGTTTTATGCATAAAAACAATGAGTACTTGTGTATTGAAAATAGTGTAATTCTGGCATGATGTTTGGCGACTTTTACAATACTTAAAATTTAATATCAATTGTGTCAGAATAAAATTTTTTTTTTTGTTATTAAAAATCAATATTTCAAGATCATTTGAAATAATCGCTTGTATTAAAATATTTAATTAAAAAACAAATTTATCTGTACTAGAAAGATGAGTAAGGCACATTCTGCACGCATAGACAAATAGTGACAATTTTGAATAAGAAAAAATAAAAGACACCTTTAATTTTACGATAAAGAATAAATTAAATTTTGTTTTATTCAACAAGTATTAGCATTAGCGCCAAACATCTTCATTTTCTCTTTAAAACTTAATGTTTCGGCTGGAACTTCACTTGTCCACTGTGTATTGTTTTGTTTCATTTTTTCAGCTTTTATGCGTTCACGGGGATCTCGATAAATTTCTTGAGCACCAATCACATTAGGCGTATTATTAGATTGATTTGAATTGCTAAAATCATCATCAGTTTCATTAGGCGTACCTAATACTTCATCTATATCTTGTAAAGTAAAAGAACTTTCAACTTTGTCTTTCGACAACTGACCCTGTTGTTCAGCTTTTAAATCATTTTCATCTACATCTAAAATTGTTGTATTACCATTTAAGTAATTATCTTCATAATTTACATTACTCTGCACATCTTCATCCTCTTCCTCTAAATCATCCTCATCATTGTGTATTATGATCGCGTTGTTTACAATCTGTTCATTCCAGCTAACTTTCTTGTTCGTATTTACTTTATTCGAAATATTTAGATCACCGTTTTGTTCGCTGTCTTTGTTTGGATTGCGAAGTGCAGATTTTGATTGAATAACCGTTTGACTTAGTTGCGAACTACTTGATTGCACATTCAAAGATGATGGATCTTTTGGATGAGATGATGTATTGTTGGTTAATTGATTGTTTGTACTGAGTGTATTAGTGGTTGTATTAGTTTGTGAAGACGAAAGAGGTAAGGTTACAATACCGTTTGATGATACATTACTTTGATAATTTCGTGATAATAAACGTTCTAATTTTTGTTGTTGTTGAATTGTAATACCTTCATCCGAAATGTCCGAATTATCTTCTGAACTTGTATGTTGTTGAGAGAAATGTTTTAGTGGATCTTCTTTACGCTTTTTAGCTTCGCGTATTAAACGTTCCTCAACCTCTTCAGCAACCTGTAACTCTTCTTTTAATTTACTTTCTTCCAATTTTAGTTTCTTAAGCCTTTCCTCTTGTTCTTCTTGAGTTTTTTGTAATAACTGCTGTTGCCAATTGTCATTCGATTTCTTTAATAATTGTGATGACTGACTTTCATTCAGCAATTCATCGGTATTAATTTGATGTCTCTGATCTTGTTCCAACTTTAATTTATTTAGTTTTTCTTCTTGCTCTACTCTTTGTTGTTGATGGTGTTGTTGGTTACGCATATACATCTGTTGATTGCGTTGCTGATTCAATATTTGCTGTTGACTTTGATACACATTATGAGGTAAAGTTGCCCAAGTTGGCATTGAAGATACATTTGAAGGAGTTGTGCTTGTTGACAGTTGAGTTACTGAATTATAATGTTGAGGTTGCGATCGTAGTGTATTATTTGTTGATAAGTTTGTCTGTGATATTGAATAATTTATTTGATGTAATGGATCTGATTCACGGTTTGACATTATGGTCGACATTGGGCGATTAAGTTGATTAAATTGTTGCTGTTGATGAATTAGTTGTTGTTCAGCAACCGATGGATTTGAATTAATTGGATTATAGAGTGCATTCTGAGATGTATTCATGCGCTGCTGCTGATAAAGGCTTATATTTTGATAAGTGGGCTGATAATTACGTGGATCTTCATTCATAGCAGATGTAGACAGACGTTTTTGTGTTTGAAATTGAGCATTTACAAGAGAAGGTTGCATAATTACTTGTGAATTAGATCTCGAAACATTGATTGCAGCTTGTTGTTGTTGTAATAAAGCCGCCTGTTGTTGTATAGCTAATTGTTGTTGCATCATGGCGATTTGCATGTTTTGCTGTGGATATGGATATGTGGAATACGGATGAAGATTAACAAGACTTGCCGAATGTTGTTTAAGATGTTCAGCGGTCTGTGATTTAGTCATCAATGGGTTTGCTGAATGCATAGTAGGTAACATACGATTATTAAAATTGTTTTTATTGAATGGTGGCACTCGAGGCGAATTATTATTTTGTAGAAATGATGCTAGACCTTTGTAATAGGCCGCCGCTTTGGAAACCTCAAGTGTTACAATTGTGCCAGTTTGAGTCATTAATTCGGCAGCTCTCTCTTGTGATATACCAATCAAGCTATTAGAATCAACCTTTAATAATTGATCACCAGCTTTCAATCGACCATCCATATCAGCTGCTCCTCCAGCAACAACCGATTTAATGTATATACCGAATTGTTCCTGTGCAGAACCTCTTGCTGCTACTATACTTAAACCCATACCATGATTACCTTTTTTTAATTTAATTATGGTCACCTCAGGTTGTTGTTTTGATTGAATAAAAGATGCTTGTTGCTGTTGTTGTTGAATTAAATTCAATTGATTTAAATTGAATGATGGTGGTTGCCCATAAACTGTTTGTTGAGAAGGCAAAAAGTTTGGTTGCAAATGTGTTGGCGTATTATTGACAGTACTCAATTGTTGTGAAGAAACTGCTCGTTGAGGAACACTACCTGCTGGAACTAGAAAATGAGGTGGCAATTGTTGGTGCAGCGAATTGTTGATTGACCAATTGTTATTTGAATGATTTATCATATTTGCTGTTGGTGTGGTCGGTTCGGTGACAAAAACATCCTGAGTATGAACATTGTTTTGATTATGACTCGGTAATACTGTCGGTTTATTAATTGGTGAAATTACAGTTGTTTTGTTAATTGGAGTCTCATTATTTTGATTCGATGTGTTTGATGTACTGTTGTTGCTTATATTATTTGGATCGTTAAGAAAGATTGTCCAATGACCAGCTGATGTTGGTTGAATTGCTATGTTACATAATTTGTGAACGACCATTGGCAATATGAATTCTTGGAGACCTTGTGGTACACCCCTTACTGTATCACAAAAATAACCATCCTCAGGCAATAAAAATGCTAAATGTAGGTCTGATTCTTCTGCTAAATGTATCTCTCTTCCATATTTGAATGCTAATTGATCGGAAGTCTGTTCGGCAAATTCGACTAGTTGTTCTATTAAATGTTGTGGAATGTATTGCTGATGATTATTACCACGTTCAAACTGTTGTAAAATGTATCGCAGTTGAACTGAGTTCAATTTATAACAGTGTGTTTTAATAATTTGTGCAAGATTATCTAGATTTTGTGATTTGATTGATTGTAAGAGAGTAGATGCTTGAAAAATTGTATTCAAATAGCAATCAGCTGCCAATTCAAGACCTTGTTTTTTGGCCCAATTTATTATTTGCATAAGACGATGTTTTATAATGGTACCCCAACTCTCTGTGCAAAAGTTAATATTAATTGATGAAACATTTTCATTTCTATTTAAACCAATGAAATGATTAAATAAATGCATATTTATATAATGAAATATTTGTGAGAACATCTGAATTGTAAGAGCAGCATTCACTCGACAATTTCGTAACAAAGCCATGGCTCCATTTAAGACGGTTAATATTTTATTTATGGCTGCGGTTGCATCTTGTTCATTTTCACTCAACATTTTTGGCATCGAATTTTCTAAATCTATTTCCAGACAAGTAACTAATTTTTTAAATGCAATTTGTACAGAATCAGCTAACAATTCTTGTCCATCGACTGTAAATGCACTTAAATGACGATCTTGCTTGAGAAAATGTAGAATTTCAGACGAATTGGCTAACCAAAAAGCAAGTCTACTCGGATCACTATGATTGATATGAATGACATATTTAATCATTTGACAAAATTTATTTGTAAATTCAGTTAAGCGTACTGCTCGCTCTTCAACTGTAGCAGTTGGTCTAAAATGTGTTGATGCACGATATCGGACTGCAAGATAAAGTGTATAAGTTGGTGCTAGTTTAAATTGTACCTGATTTACGTCTACATTAGTAATAATGCTATTTAAAAATGGTTCTTCCGTTTCCTCCCACAATTCAAGTACGGCTGGTAAAATAGATTCACACTTTTTAAGATGCTGTTGTTGAGGCTGCGAAATATCAATTGATTGCTGTTGCTGTTGTTGTTGTTGTTGTTGTTGTTGAACAACGTTCTGTTGGTCAGATTTTCTCGTATAACTTGATCCTTGATCATCATTACATTGATCGTTTGAATACCCGCCGTTGTTTATTGAATTCAATTTAGAGTTCTGCATTTGGTTTAACAGGTCAGGTGAAATTTGATTTTTTTGCTTTTCAAATGTTGGATCGATAAAATTAAATGTATGTATTTTACCGAATCGAACAACCATACCGTGCTTAAGTATGTATGAATCAGTTATCTTCAAATTATTTACAAATGTTTCCGCTTCTGGATCTTGATTCGGAGTCACCGTCACGATACCATCTAAATAGGTGATTACACAATGTTTTGGTTGTATATTACCACCAACTAAATGCAAATATTGTCGATCATTTTGCTGTTTACCTCTTACGTTTGCATTTGGTCCATTTGAGCAACCTACCTCTGTTAGACTGTGAATAAGCACATGTTTCTTTATTGGTTTACCATCCTGTGTATTGATTTCAACAAAGTATGGACTAGTTTCTTCATCATTTGAAAATTCTTTCTTACGCTTCTGTGGTGTATAGTTCTCTGGTTTTTTTCTAATATGAAATGTTAAAATTCCCAAATTTTTGCTGTGCAATCGCTCAATTACAAGTGGACAATCTTCATCTTCTAAAATATATTCTTTGATATTTTCACTCAAATTTTGAATAGTAGTTAAATCAAGATCTTTATCTAAATTAGCTAGATTAGGTGGAACAATTAATTGTACGAGACAATAATCATTAGGATTCTCTTTCTCGAGACCATATTTTTCGAGTATCTCTTTAATCACAAATTGACTGTTATCTTTTGTCGATAATAATAAAGTCTTATAAGGCACATCTTTATTTAATTTTTCACCAAATATTCGTAATGTTCCACCAGCTTCGGATCCGCCTTCATTAACCAATTGTTGCAATTTTTTCTGTAATTTTTGTTGTCTTCTTCTGCGCATCACAGCTTCCGGATTAGAGATTGATCTTGTAAAAGATGTTTCTGGTAATTCATTATACAATTTCTCAGCTAATTTCTCCTTATTATCATTGTCTTTGAATTTACTATCCTTCTCTTTCTTTTTTCGTTCTTTTTTTTCTCGTTTAGATAATTTACGTTTGAATTTGAATGTATTTTCATCAGATGATTTGCCATTTAATGAATTTTTACCCTTACTTGAATCATTAATACTAGATAACATGGTCTTTTCATCCATGCGACGCAACAAAAATCGACCTTCACGATCATCCTTATTCCAATTCAATTGTACAACCAATGGTTTTTCAATATTGTTAAGTTTTCGCTCCTCTCCACTTTCGTGTATTTCATAGAGTGCATACTCAGCATTTAAAGTTAACATACGAATGTCAGGTCTGAATTTTTCAATTAAAATTTCAATCACATCATTTGTAGATGCTGTAGATGAAACTCGAATGCATTTTGTCGCAACTTTCTGACCGGCTTCTTGAAAATAGAATCTCATTACACCATGAAATTCTAAGTCCTATTTATGCGTTTGTTGGTTGCATGATAAATAATCAAAATTAATTATTCGTTTAAAATAGAAAATGAAAAAATTTTTTAGTACAATGAAGCACAAGGAAGTGATTATGTGCTTATCAAACATAAATTCGAAAAAATATTATAGCATCACATTAAAAACACACATTATTTTAAAAAAAGTAAATTCATGATCTAATTATCATTGAGCCGCCATCATGTAATTGAATAATGTTTACCCTACTTTCAATTATATTTTAAAAAAATATTTTTTAATAAATTAATCAGATTACATTAATTTTGAACATTGAATTATTAGTTTCTGTAATATTGCCAATCATGATCTTAGGGTTTGGCTTTTCAAACACATGCTTAGAATAATTTTGAATTGGAATTTATTCACTTTTTTTTTTACTTTATTGAAATTTTGTCAAATGATAAAAATGGACAATGTAAATAAAATTAAATCTGAAAACGAATCTTAAATTCTTAATCAAAGTTCAGCAATTAACAAATGTATATTTATGAATATTAAAATAAATATTTCAATTCAAAAATTTTTCTGTAAAATTTAGAAAAAAATATCAGTTGCTAATCGAATTGGCAATAAATTTGTTTTTTTTTTTCAATAAATAAAATATCTTATATGAATATCATATTCAAAAAAATAATTTGATTAGTTTGAAATTAGAATCTAAAATTTTAGAAATGTTTAAATTAAAAAATCACACAAATTGAAATTTTTAATTCAAACTAAGGAAATGGAAAACATTAAATATACCCTGATCAAGAAGAGAAGATAAACAAAATGTATTTGGATAAGCTAATGAATCATCAATTTGATTATTATATGAAATTTAATTTTTTTTTTCAATTTTATTATAAATTCTTATTAACCTGTTTATTTTAAAGAGGAAGATATCTAATTAAAATTTCATTTAGATTAAACATTTTTCGCAAACTGGTGATTTTTAATTTGCTAAAAAATAGAAATTTAAGTCGACCATTAAATAATTTCATTATCACGCAAAATGAAAAATAAGAAATTAATCTAAAAATTTACCTGATTTGGCTCGCTAATTTCAAATAAATCGAGCCTGTTTGCATTCCACTGTTTGATTACATTTCTAAGCTCCTCTAATTTATTCATTTTGTTGCTTATTGATTAAAGTTATTTTGTACTGATCTTGTGTCGATCACTTTTTGTAAAATATGTTGATTACGTTAGAATTTCTAATTTTTTTAAATAATCCTTCAGATTTATTATTAAGAATGGTCAAATATCGTTTGGTTGAGTCAGGGAAATTAATTTGAGATTTATAAATAGTTATTTGAAATTCAGATATAATTCCACAATGTGCTGAAAAATCTAGAATGCTTGATAAAACAATTGATTAGATCGCTTCATGGAATTCAACGAATATTCTTTTGAAAATGTTGTAAATAAAAGATGATTTATAAAAAGGTCGATAGAAGAACTAAATGGGTATGTGTTTAAGGATGATTGTAAACAATATATTTTTAACTGAATTTCTGCAGTAGAAAAAAACCAGAGAACTATACACCACAGAAGCGTAAGAAAGAATTTTTAA
>BLXL01012352.1:0-15862 GCA_023170135.1 Acarapis woodi | reverse complement strand
TAATAAAAATAATAGATCCAGTGATAAACTTATGCAGAAACATTTTTTTATTAAGTTTTGAAATTCAGTAACAAAAATAATATATATTTACAATTAAATTTTTCTATGAATAGCTGAATTTGATTAGAAAATAATTAATTTTTTAACATCATGGTAATCTCTTCGTGTTCTTTACGTTTTTGTTGCTCTAATATTTTTAAATCATTAATTTCTGTCTGCAAACGTTGCTGTAGAGCGAAATTCTCAATGTTTGCAATCTGCAATTCTTGATTCCTTAATTTCTCTTCAATATCAGCCAATTCAATTTCAACAATGCTCAATCTGTTCATAAGGCTATCATTATTATTTTTCAATCGATCCTCGCTTGGATTTTGAGCTTCTAGTGATGCGACTGCTTCTGCCACAGACTCATTTGTCTGCATATCATACTGATTCATCGATGAAGTATTTACATGGTCGAACATTGACTTATTTGCTGAATTTTCGAGATTTGAGTCCATGATCATGCTTTTTGAAAATTCGGTCACGTAATAATTGCTACTTTGACTCTCATCTCCATCCTTTTGTAAGCCCATTGACATTCTACTCAAATCATCTGATTCATGGGCTCGTATATCTTCATCGTCAGAACTACTTAATACCTGATTATTATAATAAAAATTTTAGATACAATGTGACTGAGTATTTAAAATGTTTTTTTCTTACTTGTCCAAATAGATCGTGTTCAACCAAATATTGGTCCATGCTTTGAGAGTTTGTATTGTTTATCATTCCAATGGCACTAGGTGATGGAGCATTATGTGGTTTATTTACATTATCTGGCTTTTCATCATCCGCATCCACTACCTCATAGCGTACTGATATAGCTTCATTATCAGTTCTAAATAATCGTTTCACCTCTTTTTCAATTTCAGGTACATCGACTGTCTTTTTTTTTAAAGTTTTTCTAAATCGCTTCTTTCTTACATTTTTAAGAGGTGGTGTGATGCCATGAGGATGAATAAAGCGCTTATCTTTTCCATCTACAATCTTCTTATCATCGCTTTTACTAAATTCCTCAGTGTCTTCTGTGCAAATCATCATCTGACAAATATCAGCTGTCTTATAGAAATTTTTTTTATCCAAAGTTTTATGTGATTCAATTATGCATGGCAAATCAACAATCTTAGATGGTAATATCCAATTGTCAAATCTTACAGTGCCGTGTTTCATATCTGGTTCAATTTGTATTGAGAGACGATCTTTTAAATTTAGCACACCTGATGAAACGACTGATTTGAGTGCTGCAGCGGGTCCTGAGGGTAATCGTAAAATAAATTGATTTTCAACCTCATAATTCTCATCTTCTTTAAATGAGTTTGCTATTACATTATCACCTATCTTATCCATTTTGGGAATTTTTTTCTAAGTTAACTCGTTTTATTTTCAAATATTTTTATTCGATCAACAAATTGAATTAAATAATATGAAGTGTACCATCTACAATGACTAACAATAAACAACATTTTGAGCGCCAAAAATAAAATTAGTATCATTAATTTCAAAATAATAATTTTTAATTTTTACTAATTGCTATAAATAATTACATTATTACCAAAAGCTATTTGAGTTTGAAATCTTATATTAAATAAAACAAATCTTATTTTTAAATTTTTCTCGAAAAATTATTATTGAGGCCAAAAAGAAACTTTTTGTTCAAAAGAAATGAAAAAAATTCAGATTAATATTTCTGATTATCGCAATGAATAATAAAATTTTTGCTTTAAAGAAAACGATTGATTTAACAGATCTGAGAAAAAATATAAATTGATAATTGTAATATTTGAAAAAATGATTTCAGGCTATTAAGTGAACATTATCAATATTTGCAATAATTTGAATAATATAGAGCACAAAAAATCAAAAAATAGCTTCTAAAGCTGACCAATCGAATAAATTAAAAGTTAAAATTTCAATTTTTCATTTCGAGGTTCTGAAAAACAGTAAAAAAACAATTTTTTACTGTTAATTAATTTACAATTTTATAATAGCTAAGATGATAAGCAACATAATCAAAATTGTAAGATCAATAAGGAAATAAATTAACGGCAAAAATAATTTTGGTTTCAAATAATATTTAAATAAAAGTTTCAAAAATTTTCAAAAATGGATTTAAATTTTAGAAGAAAAGATAATATAATATATATATATATATATATAATATAATATGCATTTCATCAAATCAAATTAGTTTTGGGTGAAGTAAATCATAACTTTCAATTTTTATTTTAAAAAATTATGATTACATATATATTAAAATTTTATTTACCTTCAAATATAATAAAACAATAGAATATAGGGAAATTTTGTTTATGTAGATTTTAATTCTTAACAAACTTGAATTAGTATATCAACCAAATCATTTAACTAATTTGAGATTAAAAATCAAAAGAACACAATACTTTGACTTAAAAGTTGCAAATACAACTTTTCAAATAAAACATCAAAATACACTTACACAATCAAATTTAGAAATGTTTTTTTATCTATCTATTTATTTGAAAATTCTTTTTTTTTTAATAAAAATATTCAAAATTTTAATTCTAAATTTTATTGATTTATTTTTAAAATTACACGCTATTTAAAGAAAGAGATTCTGATTACTAATTTAAAATCTCGGTATAGAAAATCTTTTTTTACAATTAAAGTTAAGGTCATTCATCAATATGTTTTTCCAGCAAAAATTCAATTATATTTTAAATGCCAATCTCAAGTCTATTTTCAATCTATAATTTATCTAATTTTTTTTCAAAATTATTGCAAACAAATTGATAAAAATTATTAATATTTTCGTTTAATTAAGAAAATGAAATTTCTTCAGATCAACAAGACGAATTCTATAAAATTTTTCTGTATCTTTATAGATTCATCCATTAAAAAAATATTATGTCGGGCAATTTTATCAATGCGTTTAATAGTTTAATGATCTGACTATTTTCTAAAGATTAACAATAACGCAAATAATGAGATTATTAATTTTGAAAAAAGTTACTTCAACTTAGATTGGAAAATATATAAATTGTGTAGATTTATTTTTCTTAATTTTAAGAATTCTGATTTTTTTTATTGAAAAAAATTAGGGTTCACCAATCAAGAAACAAACTTGCCATTGTTGACCTTCAATTTCTTCATTTCCAGGCTTAACAAAAACATTGTAAATGGAAAGAAAAAGAAAAAATTGAATTTTTTACTTTATTTATTGAATTCAAAGTAACGATTAAATTTGAAGTAGATTCTAATATAAATAGAATAATCTGATAGCCAATTAAATCATCTTTTAGAAAATTTCGAAATTAATTACATTTAAATTAAATTTTCTTGTTAACTAGATCAAGCTTTAGCAGGTTGAAATTTTGAGATTTATTCAATTTGTAGAAAAACTATAAAAATCTAAATATAATTTATTTCTAATCTCAAAGTAAAGTATTGACTAAATGTATTACAATTTATATTCGAGCAGAACAGAGCAAAGTAATTTCTGAGTTGTATCAAATATTACTTAGGTAAGAAAAGGAGGAGTTTAAGGGATGATTATCGATGTTGTGTGAACACATTTATTTTTTATATTTTTTTTAATAGAATAAATTTTTAAATTTCATTTATTAAATACCACTCAACACTCAACATTCGTTAAAGGCAGTGATTTTTGAATTTTTTTCAACTTGTGAATATTATTTTATTTTTGAAATTTTTTGTATTATTTGAAATATTTATTTTGTCGTCTAATATAACAGTATCAAGGAAAAGGTTTTTAAACATCAAAACTAACATTTTTTACGAATTTTAATACAGTTTCTTTTTAGTAGGTTCAAATTTTTTTTTTATTAAATTTGATTCGATATTACGAAATAATCACTAATTTCATAATGGTTAAAAATTTTTCGTTTAAATATTTTCAATTAAATTGTATCATTTTTAGATTAGATTTTTAAAATTTTTTTTTTTTTTTTATTCAAATTATTTTTTTGCATGTGTATTTTATAATCATATTTTGAATATTTGAAAAAAAAAAGTGTTCCAATTTAAAAATTATAAGAGCAAATAATTTTTATCAATAAGAACAATTGTTTGCTAATCTTTGCTCTCGTTAGCAAAAAAAAAAAAGAACTCAATAATTTGTTTATATATATTTAAGGATCTTAGACGCCATCTGATAAACAGGTAAAAAAGTATCGTTCAAAATTAGTGAAAGCGTTCTTAAAAAAATATTTGTTTTGAATAATATCAAGAGCCATTTGCTGAGATATCTAGATATTTTAGAATTGGTGTAGTATTTTCTTCTTTAGCTCAAAATTTATTCTCTTCATTTTATTCTAGCATTACGTTTTATTTTTTTTTATTTATTACAATTTTTAGTCAAAATTTTTTATTTCTTGCCATATTTAAAATATGATTCAAAATATAATGTTTTAATCGTAACCCTTGCTCAGATTAATCTGTTTGTTAAATTGATACAAACTCTTTCTTAATTACTGAGATTTTTATCTTAAAATATGAATTTACAAAAGAGTCGTAATCATTTTCATTTTTTTAAATCTATATTACGACTTCCCTATAAAGTTTTTTAAATAATTTCAAAATTTTCAAAATTTTCAAAATTTAAAAATATTTTAAATATATTATTAATATATAACTTGTCACCCCTTAGCAAATTTCGAAAAAAAATCTGTATTAATCTTTAATAACAGGCAATATCTTATTATGTATTTTAAATTTTTAAGATTGGCTATCTTTTTACTTTTGAATAGTGATAAAAAAAATTAATAAAATTTTAACAGTTTTGAGTGTAATTTGTTTACGCCTGTTTGCTTATTCAGAATATATATTTTTTAATTATTAACACTGTTTGCGGTGTTTAAAATTTTAAGTAAAAATATGTAATACTGTGCAACGATACTAAAATATTTTCAGAAAAGTTTTTTTTAGAACATTTTAAATAAGAATTTCAACAATAATTAAGAATGTTTAATTAAACCATATGATTTAATGTCTATTTTTGTTTAATTAGAAATTTTCGAATGGAAATCTTATAAGAATTTTTAAATTTTTTAAAAATAAAAAAATGTTTGACTAAATTTGATGTTTATTTGTTTATTTATTTCTTTTTTCAATACAATTTATTAAAATAAATTGATAAATAAAAAAAAAACTTGTTTTTAAAGACTTATTTATTAGACTAATTCAAAGCTTTATCTTTAAAATGAAATTTAATAAAATATGAATCATTTAATCATTCAAGATTTTTTAATATGAGTTTATGTGTTAAAAATTTTTTTATTTGATAGATTATGAATGTTGTAATGAAAAAATTTGACGTTAAAATTATTTATAAATTTAAATCTTTGGGATATTGATTGATTTTTTTTCATTTCATGCATTATTTTTATAAATTATGATTCGAACAAAAAAAATTTATTATTTATTTATAATTATTCAGTAAAAAAATTTCAAAATTATTTTACAAACGGAAATTTTCTGAAACATTTTTATTTTTGTGATTGTGAGTATTGAGTTCAGTGAGGTTTTTTCAATAATTCTAATCACTTCGTTTATGCAAAAATAGATTGATATTATATCTGAATGCGTTTTCAAAATATTAGTTAAAATATTTTTCAGTTCAATTTTTTATTTGTGAATTCGCGAATGAAATATTTACTGTAATCTGAACATCTTTTATTCTAGTTAAATGATAATCTTCTTGCACGAGTAAACTCTCAACAATAATTTTATTTATTTTTTTCAAGCCCGGACTAAACTATTTCTTATACCAAAATAATTATTTGTTTAAAATTAAATTAAAAAAATTTAATTTAATTATTTCTTAATAATCTAATTAGTTCGGTATACAGATAACGACTTAATTCAATCGAATGAAATGCGCAAATATTTTGATATTTAATTTCTAAAAGGATTTTTTTTTGCAATCAGTCATCTACTTAAAATCATTGATATTTGAGATTGAATTAAAGATTTTCTGATTACACTATACAATAAGATTGATTTTGATTCGTTTAATTAGATAAATGCTTGAGAATATAAAATGAAAAATTTCTATTCAATTCTTTTAAAATCATTTTCGCAAAATTTGAAATTTCAAAAATTAAAAGTGATTAATAAATTAAGTAATAAAGTTTTTTTCAAATATTCGTTTGTCAAAAAAAGTAAGAATTTTTCGTTTTTTATGATTCAAAACCTAATATTTTTTTGAGAAAATAATCTTGCATTCAAATTTTTTCAAAAATTAGAATTTTAATTTCTTTAATTATCGAGCTAAAAATATTGCCATTCAAATTTTATGAATCAAATTGAAATTTTAATTTTTTTTTAATTTTAACAAAAAAAAAAAGTTTACATAGCTATTTAAATTAAAACAACCTGTAAACAGGATGCTAATGTTTGCCTATTTTTTTTTACAAATTATAACATAAGATAGTTTTGTAACGTGCTTATATGTCAAAATCAATTTTTTCGTTTTTTTTTTTTTTCAACGAACGAATTTTGATGGATGGAAATTGTTATTTTCAAAATTTAATAATAAATTTGATTTGAAGTTTTTTATTACTTTTTTATCATAACTTTAATTCAATTATAATTCTCCTTATCTATTTCAAATATTTTATTTATTAAAAATTCTTGATTAACACTTTCATCGGAATGTGTCTCATTTTGTAATATAAAGGAAATCATATTAAAATAATTTAGAAAGAGAAAGATAATTTTGCAATAATTAGTATTGGTGATGTGTAATTTGAAGTTCATTAGTATAAATTTAAAGTGATATCCTATATAATTTGTTGTCCATCCACATTATGCACAATCCATATACAACTTGTCTTAAGATTTTGATTTTGAAAAAATCAGATTTTTAGCTTTTTTATTTGAGTTTGGACAGTGTTAAATTAGCGTTTCCAGTATTAACTAATTTTCTAAAATTACCTTCATACTTAAATTTCTTCTTTGAAACTGTCTTTTGAAATTCGTTCTTGTATATTTGATATTTTTTGAATATCTTTTGCCCTTATGTCTAGAGACTCGACAGTATGTTTTAGAACTCTTGATGAAGAGAGAACGAAGGTTTTTCTTCTTTGAACCAACCATTTAATTAGTAAAAAAAAATTTTTGAAGCAACAAGTTTATTAAAAATAGTTCACTTATACATACTAGTGGTTGCTATCATAAAACAATTTAAAATTTAAAAGGAATAAGTACATTTAGTTTTTCTTTAAAGTAAGAGAACTGGAAAAGTATTTCGAGTATTCGAAGATTAAATTTTAAGGAAGTGTAATTAGGATGCTTAGTTCTGGACATTTGTATAACAAATATTTGTGAATAATTTCTAGTTATTCCACAAAAAAAATGATCAAAGCTTAAGCAAAATTCAAATTTAGAGAAATCAAAAAAGAAAGATACAAGATTTCAATTTTTTTTAACGAAAAAATTGTAAACTCAGCCATTCAGAAATATTCAATTACGAGTAATCAATTTAAATCACTCAAGCGTTATAGTGTACAAAAAATATAGATTAGAAGCAAATATTTGTGCATATGACAAGAAGAAGACTGATTTATAAAATTGCCATCGTAGAAAATAAATAAAAGGAGACAAGTTTCTAATTATTAATCATTTATTAATTTTGGATTAATTGTTATCAATGATGATTCATAAAATTAATTGTGAATCCATTTACGTTTTTATAATATTCATATTTAATATCTGTGCAATACAAAATACTTGAATATTAGACGATTGTTCACTTTCGTAAATTGTGAATTTCAGTATTTTAAAAAAAAGTATGAATCATTTGATTTTTTTTTAACAATAAATTTTAAATTAGCTTATAATTTGAAATTTTATGATTTTATAATTCAGCAAAACTAATTAATTAATTTCAAATCCTTATTATGGAATCAGTCTTATTTATTAATATATGTTTAATTAATGAATACTAGTCAAGTATGCCCAAGACTAAAATATTATCAAATTGTTTTACAACGAAGTCATATCAATCAAAACTTATAAAATCACATTTTTCATAGTAAGAGCACTTTTAATTTTAAAAAAAAATCTTGAAAATAATTGATTTATAAGCAACTTTGATTTATTTTGACCTACAAAAACAACTAAAAATATGTGTTAAAAAATTAATTGTTAACTTGTAATTAAAATTTTTTTTTTTATAATTTTAAAAAGAACCTGACAAATTTTTGTTTTGAAAATTGACAATCTTAATTTTACTTCAAATTTCTTAAAAAAGAAAAAGGTCATTGTGTTCATCATTTTATGAAAATGATTCATTTACGATTTTGAAGAAAAAAAATCAAAATCAACATAATAAATTGTTAAAAAATTATATTTGACTGACTTCAATGCTAAGTAGATTTTTAGCACGTTCATTCCTTCGATTACTGATTGCACATAAAATTAGAAATTTTAAATTTTTCAAAACAAAGGTGTGTTAGATTTGTTAAATTTTGAATTTTGTAACGAACCATGTGAGTGGCACACTTTTTTTATTTCTTTGCTAAAATGTAACCGAATGAGTATAAAAAAATAAGTCTTAATTTACTAAGAACAAAATTCAATTAATCAAGAATTCAAATCATTAAGAACCAGAATATAATTAATCGACCCGAATTTTTTTCTCTTATTATCTTATAAATCATAATGATCATACACTTTCACAACTTTTGATTTTTATTGATTCTTTTTGAAGGAATAAATTTTCTATTGATCGTATATACAAGGGTGAAAAATTGAACTCACAAAGGCAAAGTACATGTGTTGTGAATATGGATTAATATTTTTAAAAGCTTTCCTTCATAGTTTTCACTCAATAAAATATTTTTTGCCGTTCTAGAGACTAATATAAAGAACCATTCACAATGGTATTAAGCTTAAAAGCTTAGAAAAACCGGTTCTTGTGTGCAAGAACGGCCTGAGTCGAAAACCAAGTTTTTTTTAAATTTTTTTTTTGTTGTTTTATTTGTAGCATTAAGAGATACACTTTGCGCTGGTCAATAAGAAGACCTTTAGATTTTTTAGTATTAAAATCTTCAATCTTGTATTAGTTTTCTTGTAATCTCATTTTGAAGGTAGTTCATTTGCCTTTGTTTTTGTGCCTGTATTCAAAGAGTTGTTATGATTTTTCAGGCAATAAAATTTGATCAAGAAATCAAGATAAATTTATTTTCATTGAGTTTCACAATGAAAAAAGTCCTGAAGAAGCACTTGTTTTTTTCTGTTGCCTAAAATAATAAGTCTTTTGATTAATTAATTTCTGATGAAATATTGAAAAGATTTAATACTGTAATAAGTATGTAAAAATTTTTAAATTTTGTGTTTAGTTAATTAATTCTAAAAAAAAATTTTTTTTAATCACTTTTTTTAATTTTATATTTATTTCAAGCTATTTATTTGTTTATTTATGAAATCGTTGATTTGTTTCGATTTAATTTTATAATTGTTTTCCAAAACGTTGAAAAAAAATTAAATTCTAATTGGACAGCTCTTACACTGTCCATTTAATTGAATTTTTTTACTCTTTTTTAGTTTTAATTGTCTTTAATTCATTTGCGTCAAATTTCTGACACACACATGAAATGCAAGAGTACATATTGCTTGTTGAAAATGTACTAAAATTAATTTATTTTTTAAAATTATTAGTTTAACCACTAGTTAGCGTAATTGATCAAATTAACTTAACTCACGTACCGAACAGATGCTGTTGGCTTAATTTTGAATTTTCTAAATTTAAATGTGTATAATTATTTATAAGCAATACACTTTAATTGCATTTGTTCAAATTAATATGAACTTTTTTAGAAAAAATTTTAAAAATCTGAATATTTTTTTTTCAAATCTGATTATTAATTTTTTTTATTTATTTTGTTTAATAGTTATTATTATTGAATCAACATATATGAAATCCATATAAATGACAGACAATAGATTCGAGGGAAACTTAGGACCATTTTTCTGAAATTTTCAAATGATTTTTTTGGAAAAATTCTATTTGGAGATTGCATTGAATATGTCGACAAACTTTATCGCATGTACATAAAATCAGCATCAAACTGGTATTTATCTAAAAGGAAAATAATTTGAAAGTGATATAGTTTGAGAATAAAATTAATTTGAAAGTATTCTTTTTGATTGAAGCATTTTGTTAAGTTCAGGGGACATACCAATTTGCAGTATAAGTATCTTCAGAAAATCAATTGAAGTACTTGTATTAATAATTCATTTTAAAAAAAATTGGATTTGGCACAAAAAAAATCTTTTCAGTGAAATGATTCAGTGTTTGAATTAGCAAGCTATGCCTGGAAATACGTCAATTGAAAAAACAAAATGTGATTCATCAACAAATAATTCAGTCAGTAAATTGTTCTACGGTTTGCTGAATTCTAGAAGTGGTCTTGATCTTATACGCAATAAAAAATGTCAACAAACAACAGCTAGTAATTTGCAATTGAGAAGATCGTTCAAACTTTTGAAAACACATCGTTCAGAATCTAATTTGCCATTCAAAAATCAACAAGTGCTCACTCAACAGAATAACAATTTGAATATATTAAATAATCAGCTTACCAATCAATCAAATGATAAGTTGACAGGTTCATTGGGTGATCTGAAGATGAAATCTAATCAATTATATATTAATAATGACACAACACTGATTACCAAAGCTCAAGTTGCAAACATAATATTAGATTCTGAAGAATCACCACCACCGACACCACCTCTACGAAATTCAAGTCTTCAAAAATCATCTATTAATTCATTCACGTATGATCATTCAATAAATAATCTAATATCTAGTTATCCAAATTATAACAGAGAATTACCAAGTTTACCTGAAACTAAGAATGATGAAAATACAAAAAGTTTTTTGATCACAAGTAGATTATCCCCCACATCAGATGATGGTGGTTTCAATTCGTTCGATTTCAATAATTTGTCTCCAAAAAAACGAAATAGTATTAGTGTTCTGAATCATCAAAATTTGAATCATAACAGTTATCGTAATAATCATAGCTCAATCAATTCAAATAATCATAATAATTTTAGTGGTAATTATAACAAATATAATGCTTTGATCAACGGTACAATACAATCAACGAATGTTTTTCATTCAAGTTTATCTAATAATAATATGAATAATTGGAGTAACATTGGTTCATTTGATAATCATTTTCAAGAGAGTAACCTAAATTTATTTAATATGAATAATCAGCAGAATAATTACTTGTCAGATATTGATCAAAATTCGGATCTCGATTATCAAAATATAAATGTGAATTTAAATAATTATGGTTCAAATAGTCAAAAATCAGGCAATTGGTCGTCATCCGCATCTGTGTTGTCTGCATACACTGGAATTACATGCTCATCAACGTCAGATTATTATACAGCATCTTCTGAAACTATTACAAACTCACCATCTTTAAATTCATTAAATTCTGCAATTTGTTACAGTATAAATAATACTTGTAATTCTCCGCCATTAAGTAACAATTGTAATAGATTAAACAATTCAAACAGATACTCAGGTTCATCGTTAGTCGATAACAATAATGGTATAAACAATAAAAATAAACTTCATATGAGACAATTCTCTTATTCTGGGTCTCAACTACTAGTAGAAACAAATAAATTAGCTAAAAGTCCTACTTTACTTCCAAATACTAGTATTGCAATCAGCTCATTAGTTGAAAAACCGAAACGCCAAGAGAGTAAAAGTGTACTTTACTATGTGGTTGCTAAAGATTATCCGTCAAAAATATCAAATAATTTTCAAATTAACAATGACATAAATTTATTGAAAAAAGAAACGGTTGAACAAATTGACAAAGAGAATTCCCTTAAAAATAATGTCACAATTTTTAATAAATCATCATCACATTCGAATAAATCACATTTGAATAAGTGCTTAAATTTGACAAATAATTTTTTATTGAATTACAACTCGATTAATGGAAATAATATGCCGCAATCGCATCCACAAAATCAAACCGATTTACGAACTATCCAAAAATCACTCCATGAGTTTTATTTACGTCATAGAGGAAACACTGATGATATTTGCGCAGACAGTTATTCGAAACAATTGAGAAATGAAGAAAATCAAATTAATAATAAACATTCGAACAATTATTCACTTACATCAAATGATTCTTTTTGTTCAGATTCATCTACAGTTTCTCCAACTGATTCACCCACTCTATTTTCAAATTTACATACTATTAATTTGCCGACAAAGCCTAATTTTTTAAATGTGGATAAAAAATTGAGTGCAGAAGAAGAACAGCGATTAAATGAATTAAAAGCAAGTGCGATTTATTCAAATGTCAATTTTGATACTTCTAACGGTATATATGAAACGAAAGAAGACGTGTGTACAAATTTGGATTCGTTACCTAAAGAAACAAGATTATCATTTAGAGAAAGATGTAGTCCATTTGAAAAAAATGTAAATTTATTTTTTAAATGAGATAATTTAAAACTTAATTAATTATAAGATTTTCTTTTTCTCAGAACTTACCTAAACAAAGAGTCGTTGAAAATAAAATTAGAAACGAGCTTAAAAATATAAATCAACCAAATAATGTAAAAAACATTGCCAAACAATTTGACAGTTTATCTAATTTGAATTGTGATTTGAATGCGAATCGAGTTTCACCTATTTCAAACGGTAAAGTTTCGCAATTTGAAAATGCTTTAAACGACGTCAACGCATTGTCAGATCAAAAATCAAGCATAGAGAAGTCAACAATATTGAAAGAAAAAATTGACGAAAATAATGAAAAATTAAATGACAATTTATTACTTGATTTATATGAAAATAAATTAGAGCTATCAAAATTAAAGGATGGTAAAAAAGTTGACGATAATGAACCAAATAAACTAGATTTTAAATTGAAACTCAAAGAAAATGGAGAGAAGATTAAATTGTTTCTTGAATATTTGCATAAAAATAAAATGCCTGAACTTGATTATAATAAAATAGTCTTGCACATTGAAGAAGTTGATAAAGTAACTAAATTAATGATTTCATTGACGAACAGACTCAATAAGATAGAAAGCATTCTTCAATTTCGTAATCAACAAACAACCCAAACAAATAGCGTGCAATTAAATGACGATCAACTATTTGATGTAGTAAATAAATATAAGCAAAGTTCAAGTACAGATTCATTATTAGCGGATGAAAAAAATATTTTTTCCTCTATTTTGAGTCTATCATCAATAAGCTTAAATAATTTAAATTGCAACGGAAATGCTTTTTTCACATCTGTCGAAATGTTGATTTCGAAAAAAAACAAAATACTCGATCAGCTCGAAGAAGCTACTCAACTAAAACAAATGATTGAACGTAGATGTAAAAATTTAAATGAACGTATTATTTGCAAAAACTTTGATTTCACTAATATCAATTTTGCAATTCAAAAAAATCAAGAATTTATTTTGCTAAAAGATTTCAATTTTATAAACTCAATGCAAGAAAAACACGAATTTTCGTTAAAATGTAAGCAATTAGAACAAAATGTTTGATTTGAAATAAATTAAAATATTGTATATTTTTGTTTGATTTGTATCAATTTGATTGCACACTTCTAGTTAATTCGAATACATGATCTCTTTAAACCGATTTTTGTACTTTACTCTGAAAAAATAAATTTACACTTGAATTTTTTTCCCAAAAAAGAATAATTCACTAAATTCGATTTATAAATATTAATTGAAATTTGAAAAATTATTGATAATATTTGGATAATTTTGAGATATTTTTAAGATGAATATAAATATAATAGTGTTCACAAATTATTTCATTTTATAACTAATGTCATTTTAATTTTTTTAATTGAAAGAAAAATAAATCCGAGTGATTTCAATTTGGCAATAAATTTTTTTTATTCATATTTAAGGTGCATTCGGTTAATTTTTGAGTCTAGTAAAATTTCTACAAAAAAAAAAAAAATGATTTTGTTAAATGAAATGTTAAAATAATTATATTAATCTAAAAATCACTTTTTTTTTATGTTCAATCGAGTAAATATTCGAAATTCTCCTTTGTTTATGGTTTGTAAATTATCTAAAAAGATTCTTATGTTAAAGACAGTAAAATTAAAGCGAAAATTCTTGAATAAGTTATTAAAAATAATATACAAAAGTTTCGTTTTGTATATTTACACGAAAATTTAAATTGAAACTTTCAAATTTATATAAATCGAAGAAATTATCCATATACTATCTAAAGATGTCAAAGAGGTTTGCAAAATATTTCCACATTAAAACATATTTCAAATAAAAAATTCTTTTCATAAATTTACACCAAATATATTTTTTTCTCGAATTTTCAATAATTTTTTAATCAAATTCATTAAAAATATTTTTTTTCTCGAAATTTTGTCAAAATTTTCCCAATCGTTTTGCTCATCTGACGGCCTTATTTAAATCTTTAATATTATTCTTTTTACATTTCTTAAATCTAGTAATTATAGGTTGGAAATGTGTATGAGCCTGGAGGATATGCATAGCCATAATATTGATAAGGGTTGCGTTTGTCGTATACTGGCATTAGATATTGCATGTTGGCATTTTGCTCGGCTTGTTTTTGACGACGTATGCATTGGGCAGACGATAAAAATAATAGCGATGAAATGAGTGTGAGTGAAATGCCAGTCCAAGATAGACAATATGACCATCCTAATGAGGTAGACACAATTCCAGATTGTTTTAACACCTTTTGATTTGATAAAATAAACAAATTATTTAATTTCATATTTTCAATAGCCTATTTTAATTATGTATCTATGTATATTTTAAAAAATAATTACAGCAGGCCAAGCTTCGTATGATTCAGCATCTTTAAGTTTATGCACATCATAGTATTGAACAGCATGCCATAAGCCCATAGATCCACCATCCATTAAACCTTTTTTTAAAGATGTTGAACAATTTTAGTGAAATTTTTGATTTTTTTAAAAAATGATAATTAATTTAAATCAATAAATTGATTAATATGAAAGTACTGATTAGCGATACTCACAGGCTAATAGTTGAAGTATGCCAGTAGCAACTAAATTTGCATGGGATCTATTTTTAAAAGATTTCAAATAAATTATAGAAAATTTGTCATAATTACATTGAAATTTGAAACTTTAAAAATATATGTTTAATTACCGCTTCCAGCATCCAGCTATACCAGTGAAAAAAGAAAGGAACAAAAAGAAGAATGATACTGAGTAGAGGGCAACTACTGATCGTGACATATCTATAATTAAAAAAAAGATTGAAATTTTATTTATGAAATTCTATTTTGCTTATGTTTTCATACAAAAATTTATTATATATTATTTATTTAGAATGTATTAATAATTGATTAATAGTTGATTTAATAAATTCGAAACGCACAAAATTAATTATTTTATATTTTCAAGTATAAATAACCTTTATTGCATAAAATTTATCAATTCGAATTCAAAATTATATTGAAAAATTAAAGAAGATTAAAATTTTTTGTGAAAGAAAGTATTTGAAAATTGATTATTTGGTCAATAAGGATTTAATAAGCTAAAATTAAAAAAAAATTTTAATTATTCGCAAAAAAGTTCAAATTTTCATCAATAGGATTAATTCGATTGTTGATTTTAGGATTCAATATTTATTAATAAAAATTTTGCGACTATTTTTTAGTTAACACAAATTATTATGGGCACATAATAAGTAAAATTTTGAAATATTCAAAATTATTTTCTGTGCATGTTAAACAAATATATTATTTTGATGAAATAAAATGGCACACTCAGTTTAGGGTAATTAA
>BLXL01012351.1:0-13703 GCA_023170135.1 Acarapis woodi | reverse complement strand
TAGTGATATATTCTTTAAGTACTTTAGTTTGACATGATGGGAAAAAAGAATGTAAGTTTTGCCAAATTGACGAAAAGTTTTTTTTTCAGCCTAAATCCGCGAAAAACAAAAAATAGAGCACATCTTTTGATTCATTTCTATAGCAACCTTTAAAATTATGTCTAAAAAAGTTTTTTTATTAAAATTTTTTAAGATTTTATTTAAATGCATACCATATATCTTATATTCAGTTTTTATTGATTTGCCTTTATCTAATCTATTTTCTCGATGGTCATTTATATAATTAAATTTTCAAATTATTTACTTAAATAAATAATATTTTATAATAAATTTTTTGACTATTGATCGTATAAATGGACACTGAATACTGCATGGACTGTAACTACACATCAACTAAAGCCCAAAAACACGAGGAAAAAATCCATCGACATTATCAGCGTTATTTCTTTAAAGATGGCATTTATGAACATCAATCATATTTGCAATCGAAATTTTCATCAGGTCATAAGAAAACACGAAATCGTGAAATTGAGGTAAGAAATGAATCTACGATGAAAGAGTGCTCACTTGTTTCAAATAGATGGAGCATAACAGAATCTAAAGAATTGTCGAACCTATCTTTTCCAATTGAAGATGTACTTGAAAGAGCAATGTTTTTGGATGATAATGCAAAAAAAGCTGAATTGCGACCGTTGATAGATACTTTTGATACTCAATTAAACAAAGTGATGACAAAATACACTGATCTTTGCACTTGTGGACAATATTGGGTTTACACTAGATTTTCTAAAGAAGTGCTTAAATTGGCTTACACTAAAGGAGGAAAAATTAGATTCAAAGATTGTATTTGGGCTTCCGTAAAAGGCTATTTTGGTATAATTAGTTCAAATATAGATTAAAATTTATCTTCATCAATCATCATTGATCAACATTATTTCTCCCTATTTTTATTATCAGCTGGGCGAACTGGTAATCTTTTGATCAGGACCAGATGCCAGAACTCAGCATCGACCACGAGTTTACAATTAGTATTATGCAGTGGTATCGGTAAAGACGATAGTTTGTTTTTAGAGCGAATTCTATATCGTTTGATTAATCCTTTGAATATTATTGAAGAAAGAGATTGTTTCTGTGATGGTCAAGATGTAATAATTTCCAGAGAAAAATTTTCTGTAATTGAGCACAAATATCTGGCGGTTGCAATACTCAAAGCAGGATATAAAAAATTAATTCAAATGATAAAAAATCTTGAGTTTCTTCATGAAGAGATACTTCCTTTTTCACAACTACCTGTTGCTTTTCAGTGCGATCAATGTTTAGCCGGTCTATCAGACCACAATAAGTTATTTAATTGTGCTCGCTGCACTAGTTGCATCTGTTTAAGTTGCCTTACAAATTGGGGTGGAACAGATCATTTGCAGTGTTATTCTGAAACAAATTATATTTGTGAAAATTTTATTGAAAGCCTGAAAGAAACTATTAAAATTGATGAGGAAAAGATGAACATGTTGGAAAATATAAATAATAATGATTTCATGGACGATGATAAAGAGAAAGTGTGCTGCCCTGTTTTTGAATGTCCACAACAGTGCGTATTTGGTTCCAAAGAAATGTTAGATCATCTGGTTTGGCATAGAAATGGATTGATTGCTAATAAAAAGATCACATATAAAAAGTGCTTTTTATGTAATTATACATCCCCTTTAGCTACTAATTTGATGAAACACATAAGAGGAGTATACGCTGGTATGAAAAAAAAAAAGAAAGTGAAAAAATTTCATTAATAACTTTCGTTTTATTAAATTTATGATTATTCTCATCCTGCCAATAATTAAAAAAAAATTTATATTTTTTATGGAAACTTTTTTCAAAATAAATATAAAATATCAAAATTTTAATTCTTTACCTAAATTGTTTAATTAGCGTTTTTTATTCATTTGTTTTTTAACTTTTAATCAGTTTTGTTTCAATGCAATATCCATTGATTCGATAATCACCCTCTAGTTACACTTTAAATTGTTATTCGCCTAATTCATTTAGGTTTAACAATTTTATTTGTCTCAGTTGTGTTTTTTCTAAATTCTTTCTAAACAAAATATATTCTATTGCTTGCTTTGATTGATTGACAATCTTTTTTCATATGTAGCTTTTTGAAATTTCATTCTTTCATAACAAATATTAGATATTCTCATTGTCTATGTACTAATGACTTATTCAAATAATTATCTGTATCAGATATTATTTCATGCTAACAATTTCAAACTAAAGATTTTTATTATCTTAATTCTGGAACTATAAAATTTTTTTCTGTTAATTATCTAGTATTTTAAAAATTAAACATTTTCATACTTCCTATTTTATTTCATAGATATTTTATTTCTTTAGATATTTATGAATAATTAACACATGTGCATTTTTTCCTTTTCCTTTAAACATTTTCATATTTACTGCCACCTNNTCCACCTGTAGAACATCCTGATAGTGATTATTTTTGCTATAAAATTTGCTAAAAATTCAAGAAATTATAAAAATAATTCTTTTGTTTTAAAAATTTTATTTTCAATCCATTCGAAAAAAAATTTATAACCTTCACTTTAAGTAAAAAATCTTCATCAGATTATTTGTCATTTTATTTCTATGTGTATGATATTTATGATACATTTTCACAATTATATATTGAATATTTTTAGTTGAAAGGATATTTCGTGTAGGGAGGTCATTTAGATTTTATTTATAATTTATTTATATTCTATTTTTGTATCCCAATTAAATTTTTAAATAGTAAAATATTTAAGTA
Organism: Acarapis woodi; assembly: GCA_023170135.1. Lineage (NCBI taxonomy): Eukaryota > Metazoa > Arthropoda > Arachnida > Trombidiformes > Tarsonemidae > Acarapis > Acarapis woodi. Next base: position 10,906 of record BLXL01012351.1, on the reverse strand, counting down.
TCCATTTTAAGAAATAATGAAATTTTTATATTTATCAGATTTTTGCCAATTTTTTTTTCGATTTTCAACCGCTTGAGTAATTATGTTAATGAACTTGCCCATGTGTTTTGGTCATTTTTTTATGGTCAATATTACTCGAACGAATTTTTCTTTGAGTTTATATTTCAGCAGGCTGTTTTTGCTAGGTAACATTGCAGAATAATTCAATTTAATTCAATTAAATCATTGTAATAAAATCTATTTAATGGATATAATTCATTTCAGACAAATTTTACTTAAGTTCACATTACTTTTGCAAACGACGAGTGATAACATTTATTTCGGTTCATGCAGCGAGAATCGTCCGAAAATGCAAAATACGTGATGAATTGAGCTAAGCCGGATACAATAATGCTTTAGATCTATAAAAATCGTGAGATGACTCTGATATTACATGAATAAGTTATTGAGTTGAAAGGTTATGAATTTTTTTCACGCAAAACCATGAAATTCTATAAATCTGCGGCTTTTTGTGAAGCTTAATCCAGGTGAGCACGAAGTTCAAATATATTCAAATTTATGAATGATACTTTTTTGTATAACAAACAAAAACATAAAATGAATTGATATTTCATTTCTATTCAAAATTTTTATTTATATAATGAAAACGAAAAAGATCGCTCACATACAAAATTAGGGTTGGCGTTATATTTATTCAATGATTAAATGTCCACAACTAGTTCTCAAGATGGTGAGGATCAAGAAAATATTATGAATTTTGGAAATTTTTGTAAATTTTTGAGTATTTTTATATTATTTCTTCAAATTTATTCAAATCAAATTTGAATAAAATTAATGATTAGTTTATTAAAATAAACTTGAAATGACAATATTTTTTTAATTTTATCACAAAAAAAGAATGAAAATATTAGGAAAATTTCAAGTTCGAATGGGTAAACTTTTCAAACTTGAATAATGTTAAAAAAAAACTATGGAATTATTTTTCAGAATTTCAAAATATAAATAAAAGGGTGAATTTTTCGGTATGACTTGAAAATTAGTAAAACACTCGAAAAAATTTAGGAAAAATTTTGATAATGCAACGATTTTTAAAATTATAACATGAATATTTGATTGAAATTTATACGCATATAATAAATTCGAATGCAGTAAGTTACCATAAATAGAAGAAAACACGATAATCTTAAATTGAAAAACTAAAAAAAAATTTGGATTTTTGATATAAAGTTGAATTTTGCAAATCAAAACAATAAAATGAATTTTTGAAAATTATTCGAATCTGTTTATCATTAATGAAATATTTTTCGCTAACTTCAATAATATAAATATATATATGCATATTCTTTTTATTATTTTATAATAATTAAATCATCAAAAGCTTAACAACTAGTTTAAAATAAACCTTCAAAAAAAATTTAATTTAAAATTAAATATATTAACTCTTGAAAAATTTTTCAGCTGAAAATTTGTTAGTTGACTGCCAGATAGAAATTGCTTGAAAGAAAACTTCATATTCTTATTATGCGTATATCAGGAAGATTTTTTTTTAAATAAAAATTTGTAATAAATCAACTATTGCTCGGATAAAATTCAAATCAAAAATAAAATTTATTATGATTTATCATTGATAAATTTATGGAAAGATAAATTAAGCTAATTATTAAATTATAGCTCAAAGTGAAGCAAAAAATTTTAGTAAAATTGATTTTATAAAAAAATATTTCTTCATAAAAATCTCAGAAATTATTTTTCTAAATATGCATATCAGATATTTTTTAAAAAATTATTGTAAATTTTATAATCAAGCGTAGAAGAAATTATTTTTCTGTAAAAAATAACCTCAAAAAAATATTTAGATTATAAACTAAAATATCAAATTATTAATTAAACTACAAAATCAAAGCTCTTGTTAAAGATGATTCAAAAATTTAAGAAAATTTAGAAAAAAATCTAAATTACATCAAGAATTTTAATGAAAATATCAAAAGCAAAAAGATAAAATCAATAATAAAAAAAAAAAAAATTTTCAATTGTATAAATTTAAATTTTTATTAACTATATTTAATTCAATTAATTCATTTACAAGTATTTTTAAAATAGTTATAAATTAGTCAAAAAAAAATTTTTTTTATTAGCTTTGATTAATAAAAAAGAAATTATTTCACCTAGGCTGATAATTGGGAAACTTGAAAAGTGATCAAAATTTTTTACTTGGTCATTTAAATTTTTGTTTGCAATTCAAATTTTAAAAAAGAAAATATAAGAAAACATGAAAAAAAAATTTTAATTCAAGAAAATTTCATTTTTTAACATTTTTAGATAATTTTTAAATGATATTAATGCTTTGGCACTGACTTTTTGATATTCTGGTATTGATTTCATCTTGCCAATCCATTTGCATAAAAATGGATAGCATTCAAAATTTTCTTCATTGGCAAACGAAAAGAGAAATGTGCTTAAGATCGACAAATCAGCAAGTGTGTACGTGGAAGTTTCGGCAATATATTCATTTTTACTGAATACTTCATTTAAAATATTCAGAACATCGTAAAAAGATTTCTTGTCTTCATCATTTGGCTTTTCTTTCTTAAGAATAGGCAACAAGTATTGAGACTGTTTTCTAGTAAGAATTGTGGCATCAAAATAAAGCCATTTATCAATTATCGCACGTTTTTTAGGTTCGGTCGGGTAAATTTGGTGATTATTTGCATACTTATTCACCAAATAACTGCAAATCGCCCTACTAAATTAGAAATAAATTAAGTTTATTTTTTTTAAATTATATTATTTAATATTTGAAGATAGATTATTCAATTTTATCATTTATCCATATTCTTTCTGATGTATCGTTAAGAGAATTAAACAGTTCAGAGAGAATAAAATTATGAATAATTTATAATTTTTGCGAATTTGAATAATCTATATTTTTAATTTCAACCACAAAACCTAGGCGTGCTAAAATACTGAGATAGGAATTTACCTTTCCCATAATATTAAATCTTCATCAACGAGTGTAGGTACGGAACAAAGTGGATTAAGCTTGATCAAGATTGAAAAAAAGATATTAAATTAGTTAAATGATTAGACCATATGTTTTACACAATATATGTGTGATTCATCTCTCAAAATCAAAAACTATTGAGTAAGTTTTTCAAATAAAATTTCTAGATAGTATGATATGCTTGAAAAAAAAAAGAATCGTATATATATCAATTTTATCAGAAAAACTAAAAAAAATTTCAGTTTCAAGAATTTAAATTAATTTTTTTTAATTTTTAAAAATTAAATCGAGTCCCACAATAATATCGTATTATTAATTCAATAAAAATAGATTACCTTCTTTAAATCTCCTTTTAAATGTTCGCCTTTACTTAGATCAATAGATTTTTTTTCAAAATTTATTTTTAACAACTCAAGTGTGATCAAGACTGTATTGCAAGGTGGACTTTCATGCATGAAGTATAAAGTGATGACCATTTTCGAAAATAAATTAAAATATTCAATTTTATTTTTATCAGACTATTTCAAGCCAAAGGTGACCTTGATCGACATAAAAAAATGACAATACTAATTTAATACACCTTTATTTAAAAATTTTTGAATATTTTATATCGGTCTTTCGATATTCTATTATATATATTTATCTTTATTATCAGAAAATATGCGAAAAAATTTCATTCTTTTGTCAAATCAACAAAGATGTATACCAGAATTTATTTATTATCACAAATTAATTGTACTGATTTTTTTTGTTGATAAATTTTAATTTTTTATAAGATATTGGAATCAAAATTAAATAGAAATAGATAATTTTTGTGACAATTCATTCTTTGGGTGACATTATCATTAATTATCAGTCAAAGTAAACATTTCAAAATAAAACACATGATAAAATATTTTTTGATTTATTCTATTGTCGTAGAAATTTAAATATTTAACTATAGAAGAAATGATAAATTATGTTTTAAGAAAATACATGAATAAGCTTAATCTTTAAAAAACGCTAACATGTAATTGTTAAAAAACTTATCTTAAATTCAGACATGTTATATTAAGCACAATAAATAAGAGATTTAAGTACGCTGGATTGATCAATAAAATTTATATATCGCGAATTCTCTGTAAAGTTATTCTGTGAATCATTATTTTGAACAAATTGTTTTTGTTTTAAAATTGAAAATTTTTCAAAAATGTTACTCCAAGAGAGATACACAAGTTCTAGATTCATTTATAATTATTAATAATTAATCTTGTTTAATAAATATTCTTATCTATCACTCAGTTTGTGAAAATAATAAATTTTATTATTCATAATATAATAATATTCAGAAAAATGAATTTTTTTTTATGAATTAGAAACGTTAATAAAGTTTAAAATAAAAAAATCATGAAAATAGATCGTGTTTGAATGAAATTATATGTATTCTCATATTATTTTGTTATAAAAATTTTTTTCAAATTTTAAATATAATATCAGATAATATATATAAATATAAACTAAAGATATGTAGTAATTTAAAAAATAATAGAATCTAAGTAATTTAAATAATTCAGATTAAAAAATCGCTTTTAGTAAATTTTATTGGATTACTATATAATGAATTTAGACATAATAAACATTTATTTATAAATTATTCAAATAACTAATCAAGTTAATAAAAATTTGATTTGCCAATATACTACAAGCAAACAGATCGCTTCTTTGAAAAAACTGAAAAATTTTGTTAAGAATTTGACATTTTATGTTTGTTATATTTGATTTAAAAAATGAAATTAATAAGCTTTATCTGATAAGAAGTTTAAATATTTCAAATTTTTTAGCTAAGCTCATTTGAAATGGAAAAATTTAAAAAAAATTTGGCAATTTTATTTTAATATTTTAATTTATAATTTTTCGGTGGGAATTCATAATTATAATAATAATAATTATAAAATGAAATTCAAGAGTAACAAAATTAAGGTCACTCAATAATGAGAAATTTTTCAAAAAATTCACAATCTTTTTGAATTTGTTAAGCTAAAAGAGTGAAATAAATAGGAATCAAAAAATTTATTTCTTAAAATGAATATTTGAAATCATATTCGAAGTATTAGCACAGATTAAGAAAACAAAAGTTTCTAAAAAAAAATTTGATTTGATCTTTGAACGGTGAAGAAAAAAAAAATTAGCCGAAAATGTAGAACATTAAAGAAAAAGTTTAGAAATGAAAGTTCATTATTCATTTAAAAAATGGTGGAAAAAAAGTTGAAATTAAAATGTGTACTTAGGTATGGTTGTGATTTATATTTTCTATTTATTTTCGTCAAAGGCCGTATAGATTCGGTAGACTTCATAGTGGTTGTATAGCATTATTAATGTAAGTGAATCAAATGAATAATTTAAAAAAATGGAGCCATAGTTTTGGTAGAATATATATATCGAAGATTCTTTTCACTTAATATAAGGAATAAGAGAATTTCAAATAGAATTTGAAATTATTCTAAATTAAATAGGTATACTTGCTGTATACATTTTGATAATTAATAAAATGGCTGTTAAATCAATTGGGAGGGGGATAAGCATTTTAGCACATTAACTAATTATTCTAATACTAAAACACTTAAACCATATTTCAAATCGAATATTATTTAAAATGTATTGTGTACAGGTGATTTTATTTCACTGTACTTTATTCTTAATTAAGTGATAAAAATCATGGACTGTCAATAAACGTATATTTATCCTCTTTCATTTGATTTCGCTTCTTCAGAATACTAATAAATGGTTAGTTTATTATAAATCATCCTAGGTCAAAATTAATCATTTTGATCTTAATTTATATTTCAAATTTATTAATTTATTAATTTCTATATTAATACGATAATATAAATAAATTATTTCATCAATAATATTAATAACATAGAAAAATGGTTGTTGAAGCAATCTATTTTTTAAATCAACGGAGTAAGGTGCTTATTAATCGACAATATAGATCAGACTTTTGTGATAATTTTGAAATACATCGATTTTTGTCTTTATTAATGCAAAAGGAAGATGAACTTGTATTGACGCCTGTTTTTAAATATAAAAATCATTATTTTTGTTGGACCAAATGTAATGATATCTATTTAGTCGCAACAACGAAATCAATTGAATGCAACGTAACTTTAGTTTTCTGTTTCATGAACAAACTTATTGATCTACTTGCCGAATATTTTGGAAATCTAAACGAGGAAAGTTGTTGCGATAATTTTGTGTTGATCTATGAATTACTTGATGAAATGATGGATTATGGTTATCCTCAAATTACAGAAACTAAAGTACTTAAAGAATATATCACTCAAAAAAGTTGGAAAAATAATTTGACTTCTAGCCAAGTGAAAATTCCTGCCGCGGTAACGAATGCTGTGAGCTGGCGTTCGGAAGGCATTAAATATCGAAAAAATGAGGTGTTCTTAGGTTTGCTTCTTTTTCTAATCAATTTGAATCTATTTATTTATTTGATCTAGTTTTATTCATTTAGATGTAATTGAATCAGTTAACATGTTAGTCAGTCAACAAGGACAAGTTTTGCATCATGAAATATTAGGCAATATTATGTTAAATGTGTTTCTAAGTGGTAAGTAAACTTTATTCAATTTTCACATTTTTTTTCATTATGTTTATTTCAATAAATTGATTTTTTTTCTTGATTTTGAATCAATTAGGCATGCCAGAATTAATGTTAGGATTGAACGATAAATTTTTGTTTGAAAATCAAGGTCGATTCAGACATACAAGTGCAGTGGAGCTAGAAGATGTAAAATTTCATCAATGTGTACGACTTTACAACTTTGAACGTGATCGAACAATAAGTTTTATACCACCAGATGGTGATTTCGAATTACTTAGTTATAGGTATAAATTTTTCTTAAAAACAAATTCACTTAGATTATTTAAAAGTTAACAGGCTATAAATAAAGAACATCATCAACATATTTTCTGAATTTACAGAATCAATTCATCAAGCAAGCCCCTCCTACTTATTGATTGTACTGTTAATAAATGGACACATTCACGTATGCAATATGTAGTCAAGGCGAGATCATCTTTCAAAAATCGATCTACTGCTGTTAATGTTGTCATTGAAATACCAGTTGCCCATGATGTGGATTCACCTTCATTTAAATTGACAACTGGTAATGCGAAATATGTGCCCGAAGAAAATAAAATGATTTGGAATATAAAAATGTTCCCTGGTGGTAAAGAATTTGTAATGTTGGCATCTTTCAAATTACCATCGATTGATCCAATTGATTATGTAGATCAATGGCCACCGATTAAAATTAAATTTGAAATACCATATTTTACAGCCTCAGGTATTCAAGTGAGATATTTACGAATAGTTGATAAATCAGGATATCAGGCATTACCGTGGGTAAGATATATAACAAAAGCTGGAGAATATCTATTACGTCTTAAATCGGTGAACGCAAGTAATTAACACTCTCAGATTTTGACTTTGAAAACACAATTGTAATATTTAATGACATATAATATTAAAAAGAATTTTATTCATTTCTTTTCAACTTATTGAATTCTCTTATATACATCTAAAATATTTATATCAAATCGATCACTGATTGTCTAAACTCTTTAACTATATCTATAGATGTTTTGTTTATTATTTCATGAGGATTTACAAGTACGATTCTATAATCTAGTTGTTTACCCAGACTTTTCATCATATAAACTTCGCCCAACAATTTCGAAGTATTTAATGCAACTTCTTTCAAACTTAAAAAATAGACGTATATTCTGTTCAAAAGAAAATGAAAGTTTGAATAAATATTTGTCAAAAATATTAATAATTATAATGCAAACTCACAATTTGTATTGCTCATCACATAATTGTTTAGCGTTTTCTAAACTCTTAATCGCTTTCGTCTCAAAATGTTTATTGCACAAAAATACTAGATCTACATCAAAAGCAAGGATTAATAAAAAATTTGAAATACAAAATTATGAAACTTACCAAATTTAAATCCTAATTCTGTATCTACATCAGTCAAATAATTTTCTTTTGCCAAAATAGAAAGAAAATCATCAGCTTTGAGGTTATTTTTTTCTTTGTTGGTAGTTTGATACAAATATTTGTCAGGTAATTTCCAGTCAAGGCCTAGATTAAGTTTACAATAATTATAAAGTAGTGCGAAACGTGGTCTTAAATAATAAAAATGCGGTTTCTCAAGTATTTTAGTAAAATAATTAAGTGTGAATTGATCATAAGGAACTTTATCAAGACAATCATAAAACGAAAGTGCCCATAAATATTCAATTCTGAGCACATTATCTTTAAGTAAATCTATGTCAATTCCTTTCATAATGCTATCATCAAGCAGATTAAATGCTTTTTCTTTTGAATAATTGAAAAATGCCATCGTACTGATTATATTCATCAAACATTTTTTACCCAATTTATCATTGATTAGTTGGCTATTGCATGCAAGATAATCGAAAAATTCAACTGGATCAAATCTTAATTTGATGAAATTTTTCAATAATAGATTAAAATCGAATTTGTTGATTTTTGATACGAAGTTTACTTCAATAAGATGATTTACGATTTTCGAAAGAAGCTTAACTGATAAATAATTTATGTTGGCAAGACTATTAATAAGCGAAATGATAAAGTTAAGTTCAAGATTATGTAGGTCAGTCTCATTAAGACAATTCGTGAGATATTGTATCATAGGTTTGGGTCTTCGTTTAGTTAAACTTAATCGATGTAAAATCCAAGTAACCTCTTGTTGGACCAAGCTATTATTTTCAGTACTTTTTTTGCATAGGGAAACTGCTTTATTGTCAAGTTTCTTAAGAAAATCATTCGAAAAGAGATGAATAATCTTCTCATTGTAGATCATTAAAGCAATAGCAAAATCATTTATTTCATCTTCAGCATTTTCGATGCGCTTCACAAGACTTTGAATGAAAAATTTTTGAAGTTTACCATTTTGATATTGAACCTGATTTAAAAGAACTTTTAATGCTTTTTCTAATGTGATTTTATCCAAATTCGCACTCAAATCTTCGATTAATTTACAAATAATTTCATCCTTATCTGGTACGCCGATAATTTGTAGACTTCTTAAAATGCTTAATTTATCTACAATATTAGAATTTTCCTTAATATTTGTATTGTTAAGAAAGTTAACCATCTCTTTAAAATTAAATTCAAAAAAAAGATCACTTTTCAAACTTTCATAATCGTAACCATTCTTATTCTTGTAATAGTTATTTGCTAGGTTGTAAAAGTAAGTGGCATAGTATTTTGTGCGTTCAATTGATGGATTTTTGTTTACTTTTATATTTATTTTAGTACAATCTCTTGAATTAATAAGATTATTTGAATTGAAAATTAATTTGTTCTTAATTAATCCATTCTTGATTGAAAATAAAGTCGTCTGATTTACATTTCTTAGCATTTTGATATTTTTTTAGTTCAGGCTATTCGTCCAGATCAGTTTAAATTCAGAAATTTTAAATAATTGTAATTTAAATTTATCGAGATATTAAGATTCTCATATTAGATTCTGAAAACGTTTAAAAATATACTGATGTTGTTTACATTTTCAGCCAGTTATTTTTACGATTTTTTTTGTTCGAATAAATTTTTTTTCAAACTTTTAAATATTTAAAAAAAATCAAACGTACAGTTTTTAAGTGGCTACTGGATTCTTTTATATTAATATCCATATTTATATACCTAATATTCTTTAAATTTTACCAGAGATAAGACTTTGAGTTTCGAATTCAATTAATTTTATTTTCAAATATTTTAACTAGACTATCTTTTTCTAATTTTGTGAACATATTTAGTATCATTTAAAAATAATTTAATTTCAAATGATTATCTTCATTGTACAGGTAAGTTATGTTCTAACAATTGATTTTGCTTTATATATTTTTCTTTCAGTTCTCAGACGTTGTTCAATAAACCGATAAGTGAATCAAAAATTTTATAATCATTTCAAGTAATAACGAATTCAGCGTTTTACTATGGATTCTAATAACATTTATATTAAGTTTTACTCACTCGGATTGGAAAAATTAAATGATTATGTTTTCTTTGAGATATTTAGTTATCTATCTATTAATGATATTCTGTTGATCAAACAAGTCAATAAGCGCTTCTATTTTTTGGTCGAAAGCTATCTGTTTAAAATAAATCAGGTAATGGTACATGCTAACGACAATTGTCAATTTCAATCTTGTATGGAACATCGTCTAACTAAACAAAATCTTATAAACTCGGTCAACAATACAAAACAGTTCTTCACCAATTTTCTTATCAAACTAATTCGACTTGAAGTCCTTAGTCTTTGCTTTCTTACGATTTACGAAAATGATCTTATTGCTTTTACACAGTTGCCTTGTGTTGGCACTACACTTAAACATTTGGAAATAAATAATTGTGAATTCAAAAATTTCTATTTGACTGCTGAATTCACTTACGAAAATTTTTTCAAGAAATTAGGAAACAAATTAGAGCATCTAATTTTCTACAAGAATTCTTCTTATCTAGTGCCAGTCAATTATTTGCTCGAGAATATAAATATTCATCTTACTAATCTGCATACACTCATTTTAGACCTAAAACAATATCAAAATTTCAAAACTTTAAATGAACACCTTAAAAATTGTACTAAGCTCAATCATTTAAGTTTACATGGAATCTTCTTGTCTGAAAATTCTATGGTCGATAGGTTTATCGCGCAAACTATTGATGGAAAATGTATTGAATATCTTAATTTGAGATGTCTAAAAATGAATCAAAATAATCTTTTCTACACAATTCACAATTGTCCTAATCTTAAAGTTCTTAAGGTAAGCACAGCAATTGATTGATAAAGTTGTGTGTAATTTTTTAGTTACATAGCAGAATGC
>BLXL01012345.1:0-15010 GCA_023170135.1 Acarapis woodi | reverse complement strand
ATTAACATTGCCTTTTTTATATTTTCACTTAATTGATTTATTAAAATTAATCGAAATTGGTCGATTATGATATGCAAAACAAGTTTCCTTTATACATTTTTTATGAGTTGATTTATAATAATAATGTTAATTCTTTCAAAACTACAAATTTGTCATATCAGAATGTTTCTGATGTGAGCTAAAATTCGAATATTCTTAGATAATTTCTTCTTCAAAATTGATTAACAAGTCATTTAAAATAATTTTTTCTAGCATTCTCAATTTATGATTATTACCCTAATTATGATTCAAGTTGGCTATTTTAAAAAAAAATCTATATTGTTTATGAATTTGATCTAATCAATCTAATCTAATCTAATCAATTGAACAAATAGTAAACGAAAAATTTTTCTACAAGATTTTTATTTTTTATGAGCGCACATGTGAAATTTCGAATTTAAAATTAAATTTAATGTATCTCAAAGTTTTATTATTAATTAAATAATGAGTTAAACGGTCATTGATATATCGATACAAACTTTTTTTTAATAAAATTCAATTTTATCTTTAAGTAATAGGGACATTCTGTTTTTTTTTTTGTATGAAATTTCCATTAAAATTATAATAAAAAACTAGAAAAAAATTTTAAATGTCTTTTTTGAAAATATAAAATTAGCGAAAAGGTGATTTTCTTATTGAATACTAAAGAACAAAAAGATAAAAAAAAATTCAAACAAGTGTTTCAATATGAATTAAGCTCAAGAAAGGGAAACAATTATGTAGTCAAGGTGATATCTATTGTTTTACTCGCAGGCTTAACTATTTGCATTGATGCACTTTTTTCATGAAAGGAAAAACAAGTTAGAATTTCACCAAATACTTAGTAAATACACAACTATGGTATACTAATTAACAATATAATGAGTTATGTAATAAATTCAATATTAGATAATTTTTACGGCATTATTACTATCTTGTTTCATGATTTTGATTAAAGAACTTAGAAATTTTTTTGAAGATATTTTTTTTCTTATAGATTCAAGAGTAGCTTTGAAGGGGTTCTTATTTGCGTGATGAGATTAAATTGAGATTAAAATAAGTTTTCTGACTTAGTAATATATATACAAATAAAATTCTCTTTCTATGTTAATCTTAAATTTGAAAATATTGATTGACTCACATAAAACATATTTTATATTAAATACAGCTCACATTCAATTCTGTGCGTTTAGAATTTTCAAAATTTTCGATTCTATATTTTGGATTGTTTTTTGATCGTTCGATATTTTCAGTTTTAGAAAACTATTCAAAAATAAATTTTACGTTTAGCTGTTTCATGCTTATTAATAAGTATGTTACATAAGTTATATTAAACAAAGAAGTTCATATTTTTATTTATTAAAATGTTAGATAAAATTCAATATATCTTTTCTAAATTTTTCTGTTTGAATTTTTATCAAGATCGTTTGATCTATTTTCGAAAATTTTTTTTCTAATTATAAGTGGAGTAAGACAAAAATTACTATCCTGTCTAAACATCTCATTTGTTTTTTCGTCTAGTCTAAAGCCATTAACTTATTAAACGCTATTAAATTTGCATGAAAAAAAACTTTTTTCAGAGTTATTATGAATTCTAATTTGAAATTTGTAATAAAAAAAATTTAGGTTTTATTCTTATTTTTTAGTTTTTCTTTCAAAGGCTTTATCTAATTTTGAAGTTTTTTTTATATGCAACACTTTTTTTTTGTCAGTAAAAAAGTGCTCGAAAATTATTCGAAAATTTATGAAAAAAATTTCATATAAATATTTTGATTAAGATAATTTTATTAAGTTCTCAATCCGAGTGAAAAGTTTTTGCTTGATCACAAAAAGGTTTAAAATTAAAAAGATATGATCAAGTATTAGAGAACAATTAAAGGATAAAACAGACCTTTATAAAATTTTAATAATTGTGTTTGTTGACAATAGAAATGAATTCTTTGGCAAATTTTAAAATGATAAATTTTTCTGATTTTGAGCGCTCTTATTTATTAAATAAATCATAAATTTATGAATGCTAGTAGAATAATATTGAAATAAGCAAAATAAATAGCAATTTTAATATATTTTTTAATCGTGTTCTTTCAAGCAAAAACAATATTTTCATGAATTTATCTGTATTTTTTAATAATACAAATATTAATATAAATATAATTTTCACTGAGTGTTTATTTTGAGTGTATATGAATGACATATTTTTTTTAATTTAATAATTCATATACTATAACTATATAATCTAGAATACATATTAATATTAACTCTAAAAATTTGAATATAGCTTGCATGTCTAGTAGGCATTGTTATTTTAGAATTTTTATCTCTTTTTCATAATCCTGAGTCATAAGATGATTTGTGAAATAAATAAATAAATAAATAAATAAATAAATAAATAAATAAATAAATAAATAAAATGTTTACAATTATTCAATGATTACTTTTAATTATGCTGAAAATTCGAATTTGATAACTTCAAAAACTTCAAGTCGTTGAATACAGCAATAAACATTTTAATAAAACTATGCACTAACATGATTATGTTCTTTTACGATTTTCACATATATACAAATGTTCCTTTCCGCTAAGACGTTAATTTTTCTTCATTTTTGTTGATTCTAAAATTGAAAATTTAAACTTTAGATCATAAGCTTGCTATGACAATAGTTAGATATTTCAAAGAAAAAAAAATGCACAGTATCTATATTACAGATGTATAGGCGCTTAGTTGATTTTAGACAAAGCAGGTACACAAATATTTTTTTATTAGAATTTCGATCATTAGCAATATTTCGTCTCATGACTTTCATTGAAATCTTAGAAAAGGTCAAAATGTAGAAGAAAATTTGTTAAATTTTTTTTCTTTTTAATTTTCGAATTTTCTTTAACTTTTAATTACTTTCTCTGATTGGTTATATATAAAAAAAAAGTTTGAATTTACAATTTTTTCAAGTTTTTCTCAAGATTTATTTGAAAATTTTTATTTATTCTAAAAATTTATAAGAAACCTAACGTCTAATTATTGATATTATTGATATTTCGACAAAAAATATCATTCAATTTAATTTTAAATAAATTTTATTAATTATAAAGAAGATAAAAAATGAAAAATCATCAAATAAAATATTTGTGACTCTCAACAAACAATGTGATATAGAAAAATGAAAAACAAAAAATGTATGAACCCATCTGAAAAAAAAACTAATTATTTACTCTTTTTTTTTAAAATATTTTATTAATTTCATTTGATAAGCAATTTACTAATTAAAAATTTTTATAGAGTCTTCGCCTATTTCTAAATTTTCATATTACACTCCGTATAGCCAAGAAGAGATCCGTCGTAAACTGAGAATAACAATGGATGAGATTATAATTTTAATCATTGTTCTTTGTGTATGGTTAACTGTTATCTGCATTTTTTGCTCGAAGTGGTCTAAACTTAGGCACTTAGAACCTTATCATCCTGATTATAGGCCTAGTCTAGGTTTGCAATGCATTTTTTAAATGGTAAAAAAAAGATTATTCTTAAGTAATTTTTTTCATTCTTAAATTATTAGGGAGCACAGCCAATCATAGTCCGACCTATTCTGTAAGCAGTGACAATTTGGCGAATGTTGGCGCTCTCACAACAACACCAGTAGCATCGGCCGGCGGTATCGGTGAAATAAGTGATGAGGATGGTTTATTTATTGGTAACGTAATGGCAGCACCATTAAATAATGCACAGCCAATACCATGCATTGAGCATCTGACCGCACCTTTATATACTCAGCATGCAAACTGTGCACATGTTCTCGATGCACACACTACAAATTTGCCTGTTTGTAGTACACTTAACAGTGTTTATATCGCCGATCCAGCAGTAATTGATTCATCATCTAACATTTATTCCCAAGACAATCTGAATAAAATAAATATTCCACATTATGTTTCAATGCCTATGGATTATACCGATCAACAAACAAGCAGTATTTCAGTTACATCAACAAATAAAATAATGATCGCATCAAATGTAGATAAAACACGACAAAATCAAATCAAAAAACAAGTGCAATTTGAGAAAATTTATCCGGCTCATGCATCTTACATTGCTCAATATACGCCAAAAAGTCGGGCCACTTTTGTTTTACCTCTTTCAGTAGTGACACAACACCTAGATAACATTGATTGTCCTCGTTCGACAATCTCTTATAATACAAACCATTCATCCATTGATAGTGCAATGAGCTTTAATAGTACTAGTTTTGCAAGTTGTAATCAAATTTATGGCCATTCGAATCATCGATCTCAAAGTTTGGCTGAAAGTCTTGAACAACAGGAACTTTCGAATCTAATCAATAATAATATAAACACTGATTTAAGTAGTGAATGTACATGTAGTTCATCGTTAAAGCAACCACAAAGTGTTGAATCAATTTATATAGAATTGCCAACACGATATCATGTTCGTAATAATAGTACATCAAGTGCAGATACTAATTCAAACACTGTGACACATAAAACGCCAATTGAATCAATAAATAAATATTTACCGGTAAATGATAAATTATTTTTTGATAAATATGATAATGAGCGCCAAATAGTGACAAATCTGGAAAAAAATCAAATTAAGAAAAGTAGTAGCGAAAGCGGAATAGTAAAATGCATAAGAAAACTAAACTCAAAAAAATTTAGATCATTTGATTTAGATGATAAAAGATTGAATGAGGATAGATTAATAAGAGACAATCAAAATAAACGGAAATGGATTGAACTGAAAAAAGTTCGCTCATGTAATAAATTCAAAAAAAAGCACTGTTATAATTTAATTAATAATATGATATTGAATCAATCACAAAAAATTCAAAATAACGAAGATACAGAGGCATGATCAATAAAATATTATCATTTTAAAATTTATTTGAATAATTTTTCGTCTTCCTTAATTTTTTTGGACTTATCAAATATAAAATACACTTAGGACATTTTAAAAATCATCAAGTTGGATCACAACTTATCCAACAATAAATTTATTTAAAATAGAATCTAATCTATGAATTAAAAATAATGAACAAATGATCTTAAATGCAAAAAACTGAAAAAAGTAAAAAAAGTCAAAAAAATCCGAGTGAAGATGTCAGTAAGAGGTAAATTCAAAAGTTGTTTATTTTGAATCGTAAGACTAAACTTTAGAAATGGCACGCAAAAATTATAATATCAATAAATAAATTATAAAACGATTGATCATTTACTTTAAAAATCAATTTAAAAATCAAATATTAATTTAAAAATTTCTAATAAGTTCAAAATAAAGGTTGTATAAATTCTATTGAAACAATAGGCCTATAAATCTTTGGCAAACAAAAAAAAAGAAAAGAGAGTTACGTTGAGAAAAATTGCGTTCAAATTCTAGACTTTTAATTAATTACAATATAATTCATTACATTAAATGTGAATGATGATTGAATACAATTTTATTAATTTTTGCTACGGAAATCTTTGAAAATACATAAAAAATATTAATCATTTGTTTAGGCTTGAATTCATTTATCGATTATTAAATTTGTTGAGTTTTGATTCGAATTTATTTAATAAATAACGATCATCATTAATAATCTAATCGTGATAACCTATGAGCAATGAAAAAAAAACGAAAATATCTATTAAACTTTTAGATAAAAAATTTTTTGAAATAAAAAAATCAAATGTATGTTTAAAAAAGTATAAATTTGATTTGTCCCTCTCAGTTGCTATTATATATTCAATAATTAATTATTGTAAATAGAATTAATATGTATATAGATAAATTACTTCTTTTTTTTTTAAATTTCATGAATTTTTGTATTCAAAGAGCTGTTCTTTTTAATTTTCAATTAGTTTGTAATACATATGTTAAAACCGCCAATGATATGTCTTGATGTCAAAATAATGAATATGATTAGTAATGAGCCCTTTGTGTTCTTTACAAAATACGCATATATATATTGTACTATTTCTCTTTCACCGATTTCACCTTTTTAATGAACTTTTTCTAAAGAAATATCTTTTTCTTCTTTAAATAACAGATCTTTAATACCTGTGTTTTTTATTTATAGAGGACAATTATAATTCATCACTTAAATTCATGTCTAAAATCAAACTAGATTAAATTTAAAAATAAAATAACAATTATCATTTGTAATCAAATTATGTCCAATAAAATTAAAGAAAATGATATTTTTGAAAACAAATTCATTGTTTATTTCAGGTAAATTAAATCTTGAAATCTAAAAAATATAAAAATTAATTTTTTTCAAATTTTAGGCTCAAATTTTTAATATTTATTTCAATAAAATGAATCACTAAATAATAAAAAAATCACATTTCAATAATTTGAAATTGATTTTGAAAAAAGTGATTTAGACATTTAAATTAAAATTTATAAATACAATTTATGCTATTTGATTTATTAAAATTTGCAACAGAATAAATGAAATCATTTGATAATGAATTTTAATTTTAAGAAAGTATTTGAATTTAAAAAAAATTAGATTATACAGTGACATTATTTTATGAAATTCGAAATAGAACCTAATCTAAATTATACAGAGGCCATTTATAAGGACTAATAAAACGATAAGAATTTAAACGTGTGGAAAAGACCAACACAAAATTGATTCGATAATAAATTTAAAAAAATTTCAATTGAAAACGATGTGTTTAAAATGATGTAAAAAATGAATATTAATCTATTTGGGTAGATTCGGCAATAACAACATGTTTCTCATTTTTAGATTCATTTTTATCCTCGTTACTTGCATGTTTTAAGCATGAGGTCAATGAAGTATCTGCTTCATTTGAATGATTACTAATCAAGTTATTATTTGTTATAAAATTCGAAATATATTTTCCAATATCTTTAATAGTATCTACGCTTGATTTATTCTCTTTTAATTCTTGACTTTTCTCTAAAGAATCAGAACTAACTGACTCGTCACTTCTCTCTCCATTAGACAAATTATTTGTGTCAACACAACCAATTGATTTGTTGACAAGATCATCTCTTTTAATCATTATCCAATCCTTTTTTTTATCTGCAATCAAATCACAAAATGATTCCTCATTTTGTTTTTCTTGTGCATCATTTGATTCGCTAGTCTTTCTTTTGTCTGTCGAAATTGTGGACGCATTACTTTTCTCGCATAAATTAAATCTTTCTGTGTCAGATTTATCTGCTTGATCTTCTATTTTTTTCATTATTTTATCTCTTTCTAACTTATCATTTTCTGAAACTTTATTGATTAGCACACCAACTAGCTTGCCATTATTAGAAATTAATGTAGAGTTTGTTAATTGATCACTCGACTTCTTTTTACTTTTTCTCTTTCTTGGTTTTTTGTTAGTTGTTTGACTACTCGATTCCTTAGTATCTATTCGCACGGTAGACGCTTTTGATCGCACTATCAATTGATTTGACTCATCTTTATAGTCTTTCATTATTTGATCGACGTTCAAACGTTTTCTATAATTTGAAAATGACCTCAATGAATTACTCTTCAAATTATTAACATCTGTATTTCGTTGACTGAGGGCTGAAGAAAATAATTTCGAACTAGGTTTGCCTTCTAGATAATGCGAATAGAATTAGTTCAAATTTAAAATTTAAATGATTATTATAAACATACGATTTTTAACCATATCAAACAAAGCATTGGCCATATTTATTTCGCTATCTAATTTTTTAACATGTTTGCTCATTTGTGATTCAATCGCTTGGGTAGTATGTGTGATTGAATTGTATCTTTTGAGAAATTGGAATCCATTAGCATCTAAGCCAAGCGAATAATCTACTTTCAATTGATTATTATTTGCCAGCCTTGATACAAACGATAAGCTAGGTGCATTAACTAGAATGGTGTTGCCTTTTAATCTGCAATAGACAGCCTTTAAATCAATGTAATCAGGTAATACATGTCTGTGGGCGAACATTCGTTTATCAGCTCCACCAACTGCCATTCGCCATGCTTGTTTACCGGATACTTCTATAAAATCATTGCACACTCGAATCTCTAGTTCATCATGCTCATATTGACCATATTGACCTATATCGATTGGTAATAAAAATGGCATATTTTCAGTATTACTAATTACAACTGAAGGATTCTTAATTGAATTTTGCATTTTGAGTAATTTGAAACACTTATCAGAGTAGATTGTACGTATAAATGATGATTTTAAAAAAAAATATTCAAATTTAATTCAAGATATACTATGAAATGATAAAGTTACTTATTTTAAATTAAATAATGATGACCACAAAAAAAAAATCTGCTTCTTTTAAAGAAGCTATTAAAATATAATATATAAAAAAAAATACAAATTTTTAAAGCTGAGAAATATTTAGGACAAACGAAATTTCGGCCAAAATTATTTCCGCTAAAAAAGATTATATGAATCCAAAGGATACAATGTGATTGCAAACGAATTTCAGAGTTGAAATGAAATTTGAAAAATAAGACCTATTGGCAGTTGAGCAGTGCTTAATCGAAAAGATCGTTGATTTGATAGAAAGAGAAAGAGGTCGAGAATGTTAAGTGAAAAACAAAGAATTTAGACTCATTCACTAGATTTGATGTGAAGATCAGCGCAAGATGTACATTTCTGCTTATCTTTGCTGTATATTTAAAAAGATTCGACAAGAGATGCTCATATTTAGCTACTTAATGAGTAGGTGCCAATACGGCAAAATGTGTTGATTGGTCATGAAGATGATATTTTGGCTGGAAATAAGTGAAATGTAATTGTGATTTTTTTTTTTGTAATATGTGCTCAATCTAAGATTGCAACTTAAATTATATTTAAGCAATTAATAAGATGTACTTTATAATTACTCTTTGTTTCTAAAATAAGGTAAAATAGGTATGATTAAGCGACTGCTCAATTAACCAAACATTTAAAAAAGCATGCAAACTTTTACCTATATATTTGCCCTCTAATATGGCATGCTATATATTCTGTCAAAAATATATTTACTAATTTGGCAAATAGATTGAACCTCTATCGGTTATAAATATTTACATATGATCATTTATCAAAATCAATCATTATGTTTTAAAATTACTTTATAAGTTTATTTTAAAAACTTATTTTCTCCATCCAACTAAATTAAGCATTAGATTTTTAAATATTCTATGAATTTTTTAATATTTATGCATTATTAGAATTAATTTGGAAAAAATTATATAAAATAAATAAAACTATTCAGAACATCATCATAACAGGTTCTTTAAAAATTTTTCTTGTGAAAAAAATTTTTTTATTTTTTAATTCATTTGTGTTGATTGCTGGAAAAACTGAATGAAAATCAAAATTACACAATTCCAAAAAATACCATTTACTATGAATAATTAATTTTCTTTTCACTGAATTTTTCAGATAAAATTTCGTGCAAATAAATCGGTAAACATTATCATTTTGATAAAATGATTATCATTATCGGAAATAAAATTTGTCGAATTATAAATGAAAGTATTTGAAATCAAAAAAAAAAAACGATAATTTTTAAATAATTGATAAAAAAGATTCTGCCTGATCAAAGAGATTGCAAAAAAATTTAAATATAATCCGTGTCAATATTTTTATCAAATGCAATACGCCTAAAAAAGGCACTTGAGTAAATTGTTTGAATATCCATTTCTTTCTTATAATTACATTCATAAATTCACTTTAAAAAAAAAATATAAAAAAGTATCAAAATAAAATTACTTATAAATTTAGTTTTGTAATTTCAACACAATCAAGTGAAAAAAAAAGAAGGAATTATTAAAATGATTTAGTATCGAACAAAATTAAATTTATTGAAATATTTGATACAATATAACATGAGCTTTTTTTTTTATTTATTAATTATTTTTTTGCCTGAAATGTCCTAAAAATAAAAATTGTGCCAATCGGTTTTTATTTTATTCTCCTAATCAACATAATATGAAATAAAAACAAATTTGTTATTTTTAACATCGAAAATTTGATTTTTTTAATCACAAATGAAAATTTCCTTTCAAAGAAAATCTCAAGTTAACATACAAAAGTGATGTAATTTCTTTCTTTTCATTTGAATTAAACCTCATCGTGATGCTATCACTTGCTTATTGATAATCATAAATCAAATGTTGTTTTTTATAAGACTGTTAATATTTTGTAATACACGTCAATCATAATAATTGTTGAGCATATAAACGAACACTATGAATAATCGAATGATATAAGGGAGTTTGAAATTGTTTTTCAAAGACTAGCTTAACGAAAGCGTCAAATCATAATATTTTATTAGATTAGCAATCTTTAATTATCAAAGTAGTTTCATTGCTTCGAAAAATCAAAAAAATTCTTCATGTTCTCATTTTTATTTTAATCCTATATATGTCCATGTAATCGAATATAATCTATTGATTGATTTCAAAAATTTCTCACTCAATTTTTTGAAATTTTGAAAGAAATAATGCTTCGAATAATTATCACACATAAATTCTTATTAATTATTCATATTTTTATTTTTTTCATTATTTAACTTCAATATAATTAATATGTGATCCGCAAACATTAAATTAAAAAAGTGGACTAACTTTTTTGCGAAGTGAAAAAATAAAAATAATTTAACGTTTACAGCAACGATAATGTGTTTTTTTTTAAATGTTTCAATGAATTACAAAATAACAAAAGCGATCATATTTTTCAGATCAAAATTTCTAGTCGATTAATTTTTCATTATAACACATTGACTGAATGACGTTTTTTTCATCTCTGATTTTAGGTTTTTGAGATATTGAATTTTTTTCTGTAAAAAATTTTTAAATTTATTTTTATAGAGTTTTTTATGAACGGAAAATGGAAAAACTCATCTTTGAAAAGTGTTTATAATTTTTTTTTATTAATTTGCATTATGAATTATCGAATACACAATTATTATGTAGATTAAAAATAATTCAATTTTTATGTTCAAATTACGTCTTCAATTTTCCTGA
This sequence comes from Acarapis woodi, assembly GCA_023170135.1. NCBI lineage: Eukaryota > Metazoa > Arthropoda > Arachnida > Trombidiformes > Tarsonemidae > Acarapis > Acarapis woodi. Next base: position 4,019 of record BLXL01012345.1, on the reverse strand, counting down.
TATGAATCATGTAATTTTCTTTATATAATAATAATAATATGAATTTGAATTTAAACAGATATTGAAATTATTATTGTATCTAAGAAGATAATTTTTTTACTTGTTTTCAAACATTTATAGTAAAAAAAATTAGCTAGCTTTTTTTTTCGTTCTTTTTTCAATAATAATCAATCTCAAGCAAATTAATTTTGTCTATTACAATTATAAATATAAAGATTTAACTGGAATATATGAAGCACGAATAAAAACCAATTACTTATTGATCATTTTAAAGAAAATTACTACTTAGAGAAAAAACTTATTTTAAAAATTCAAACAATTGCATAATTACAATTATGCAATGAATTATACCTTTATATATTAGATTCTAATTCGAAAAAATTAATTTAGCTTATGAAATATATTTAAAAATAAACAAGCAAAAAAAAACCACTCAACAGGTGAACATAGATTTATTTATTCAAAACAATATTCTAAGAATTTTATCTGATAATTGGGCAAACATTTAAATTATCATGTTCTATCTGATAGAATGCATAATTTTTGCAAGAAAAAATTTTTTTTTTCTATAAGCTATGATGGCATTTTGAAAGAATAGTTCAAATTTTTTCAAATTTTTCAAAAGCTATCTAAATTTTCAAAAATAACCATAATCAAATACTCTCTTATTATCTTTAATTTTATATTTATAAAAATTTTTAAGGCATATTTATAAAATAAATAATTTATTAAAGAATTTACTGATATTTATGTTTATATATAAAAAGCAGCTTATTATTTCACTAAACGATATTATTATTATGTAAGCACATTATCATTATATATGGTCAAATAGAATACGAATGTGTTGAGTTTGCATTTTTGATAAGAATTAAATTTATGAACATATATATATATTTGTAAATTCGTTTCAAAATTATTTACAAAAATCCAATTATTACAAGTGATCCAATTGATATTCGTGAATATCACATTCTTTTTAACGTCTTAGAAGCTAACTTCCACATCCATAACATTTTCGGCAATTTTTATAAATCCATTTGCCTGAAATTTTACAATATTATCAAATTAAAACTAATAAATTAAGCTATATGCGATTTTTTTCGAAAAAGCTCAACATTTTGATTTCACTTCAAACAATATTAAATTTTGTAATTCAAATTTCAAAATAAAAAAATTTCAAATCCAAGTATTTTTTATCTATCGTTCTGAAATAAAATAATCATGTATTCAATTTTATTCTAATTTTTAAGCTTTACAGATATATATAGATAGTGAAAAAAATTAACATTCATGGATACTAAAAATGAGACAAAAATTTGATATATTCCAAGACATTTAATGCAAGTTTAAATAAATAAATTTATTCGACATTAACTCATTAAAAAATCCATTTTAATCTTTGTTTTAAAAAAAATATCAAATAATACATACAAATTTAATAATAGTGAATCGAAAAATAAAATAATTAATCTCAGTTTCAAATTTCAAATGTAAATAAATCTTTGAAATCTTTTATAAATTAAAAAAATTGAAAAAAAATGAAAAACTAACCATTTATTTCGAAATCATCTAATTTTGAAAATTTAAAAGAAAAAAAAAATTTTAAAAAGTCAGTAATGGTCTTGAAAATAATCTAGATTATTAAGATCAAAGGAATCATCAATTTAATAATGAACTATACTTTATTGCCAAATGAATTAATTCACCTTGTTAAGTAATCTTGTCATTCCACGTTATGTATTTTCGTTAAATTAAGATTTTTTTTTGAATAAATAAATAATTATTAATATTGCCATCAACAAAATTTTTCGTAATAATTTATAAATTATATCTTTTCATTCGTATATTTTGCTCTAAAATAAATGAGCAATATTTAAACATCTTATTTTTAAATGATCAATTTGTTTTTGTAGAACTTGATAAAAGTCTAAAAAGGTGCATTTCAAGACAATATATTAGTTTAAGACGAAAAAACTCACAAGTAGTGTAGTTTAATATCTAAACTGGAAGGTATAAGTTTATTTCGATTCAATTTTATTCAAAATTATTTGTTGAGAAGGAAAAAAAATTTTTTAGTTTCTTAATTTTCATTTAAACTTAAAAGTTACCAATTTTTTTCTATCTCTTTGTTAAATGCCTATTTTTTGGCTGACAATCATATTTTTGAATTGGATTTTAAATTTTCTTTAGGATTTATTTTAAAATTTCATCTGTTGTCAAAAGATTATGAAATTTTTATCAATTGGTTTTTTTTGTCTGATATGTGTTGTATTATTTTCTAATTTTCTTGTTTAATTTGAATTTAACTTGCACATCAAATGATAAAAAGAAAATATAAAAATTTTAAAATTTATGACTGATGTTTTGGCATAATAAAGGGTCTGTTAGCAATCATAGTAAATTGAATTTTTAATTATGTTTATTTTTTGTTATCTATAAGTAGATAAATTTAAATGAAATAATGTCTTGAAATTTATTTCAAGTTTTGAAATTTTCGAGAAACAAGAAAAAATTAATCTTCATCACATAAAATTGGTTTGATTTATTTATCATTTGACCGCTTGATAAATTTATATGTATATGGCAATTTAATTTTTCATAGTCAGGAATTTTTTTTAATTAAATATTTTTGAATTATTACTAGATTTTTATGGGTAATAAATCGAAAAAGATGATTTTTATGTCTTTTTTTTGAATTTTCAAATGTTTGAGATAAAGAATTTTGTAATCTCAAATTTTAAATAAATTTTTTTCAAATTTTTAAAATAGATAACAGATTTTAGATGAGGCATTTAAAATCTAATATGCATTTGAAAAATTTTTCCTATTAATATTATCAATTGATAATTTATTTCAAACCTCACATAATTAAATTAACTTTTTTGCTATCTAGTTAAATGGAAATTTCATTTTTTCATCTTCATTCTTTTTATTTATTTTTTTTTGAAACGTATAAATTTTTTTTTAGAAAATCATTTTTGTTCCAATGATTATTTCGAAAAACTTACACATGATGATTAAAATTTTTTCCTAATAATTTTCTAAAAAATGAAAAATTACAAATATTTTTAACTATATTGATTTTTCAATTTTAATCTAATTGATTTTATTATCTGTATGTCGTTAATGAATTTCGGACTTTTGACAAAAATAAACCATGTTTTTTGAAACTTTAAATCGTAAATTTTATCTTGAAAATGCAAGTATTTAGAAAAAAAGATACTTGAATTACTCTGAAATAGTGAATTATAATAGATTGAAAAATTCCATAAAATATCAAAAATTTTGCTTAAATAAATTTTTTTGAAAAAGAAAAATAATAATCTACCAAAGTTTATTAAGTTGCCTTTTTAAATATATTTATGAATTATAAATCATCGAGTCAAGCGGCAACGATTAAATTTTTTTTTGAACAAACCCAATCACTTAAATAATTAATTTCAAATAAATAAATGAATAATCAATTTTTTGGACTTTGTATAGGTTTTGATAGTTTGAATACAAGTTCATCTATTAGCAATCATAAAATAGAATGAGCGAATATAAATAAAATAGAGATGTTCCAGAAATCGTACGATATTATTTTTAGCTTGCCATTTTTATGAAATAGAATTATTTTGCAAAAATATTTCATAGAAATTTCAAAATTTCAATCATTTATCATTGGAATTGATCAACTATAGTATGAGTATACACGTGTCAAATGATTTATGTGTTTTGAAACCGATATTGTTATAAAAAATTTTTTAAAGATTATATTATTTCTAAAACTGAAAAAAAAATAGGCGAATTATATATAAAGAAATTCATAAGCGAGGTGGAGGCATATATTTCACTGTCCAAGCGACAAAAAAAGCAGGACACAATTTAGATTAAAATTGAAAAATCAATATAGTTAAAAATATTTGTAATTTTTCATTTTTTAGAAAATTATTAGGAAAAAATTTTAATCATCATGTGTAAGTTTTTCGAAATAATCATTGGAACAAAAATGATTTTCTAAAAAAAAATTTATA
>BLXL01012344.1:0-14926 GCA_023170135.1 Acarapis woodi | reverse complement strand
TGTTTTCCTAATAAAATTCAATTTGAAGGTAACCTTGTTTAAAAATGACAATAAGCTAATATAGATTATCAAAAGTCTAAAAAAATTTACTTAATGTTTTTACTTGTTTATACAAAATTTTTTTGAATCATTCTCGCAACGGCGATGTTTTTTTATACTGAATCAAATACACTCAAAGTAATAATCAAATAATATGGTGATATCTTTTTCACAAATAGCAATTCATATAAGAAAATCTTTATCGATCAATTGAAAAATTTTCTGAAAGTATATTTTTGATCATTCATGTATATTTGTACAAGAGAATTTGCATAATTTGCTTATTTGAAAATAAAGTTTTAATCTTATTTCCATTTAACAATAATTTCAATTTCATTGAAATTTCTGTCCAATAAATAAAATTTCCATTTGAATTTAGTTATTTCAATTTGATCGTTGTGATTTTTTTTTTGTGCCAAGCAAATAAAAATGATAAAAATAATTTTTTGAAAATGCAACGTGTCGGTAATTTTTCTTAAATATCTTCTCTAAGAATGATTAATTTTATGCCTATCTTAACATTTATTATTTGATAATCATGGAAACTTTTTCCATTTCAACAATTAAAATTTTTTATAAATATTATTCAATTGTGAATAAACTATATGACCAACTAATTTAATTTTTTTTCCTATTATTGTTTTCAATTTAGTCGAGTTTTATTTTAATTTATTTAATTTTTATTTTTTCTATTCTTAGGTTCAAAGATTAAAAAAATTATAATTTTACCAAACTAAGTTTTATAATTTTTGTGATATCGTACCTTTTTTATTGACAAATGAATTTCTTCATACAAGTTTGTGAAATTTTTTGCTACTTTTGCTAATATTTATCCAACTGTAGTTATTCATTCTATCTACAATTTAAACAAGCAATATATTTTTCATCACTGAATTAGGAACATGTATCTCTTACTGAAATTTTTATATTATTTTCAAAATACATATGATTGTAAAATGAGTATTTTAAATTTTGAATTTTATAATCTCTAAATCACTTACATGAAGATGTGCACCAAAGCCAACACTTCCCTGTAAAAAAAGATTAATAGTTCATACGATTCTTAAAAAATTGTTTAAGTCAGCAAGCAAAAAAATATACATATCAAAGAATAAGTAAGAGGCTCAAAAAAATAAAATTTTTTTAATAAAACTTTCCATAAATAACCAATCTGTTTTAGTCAACAGCGAATCGGGAGGCAAAAAATAAGGACGCTGGTAATATTTTCGAAGTTTATTTGCTATTCTTGAATCACAATTGCTCCTGCAAAGAACGAAAATGATTAAAAAATTATTTTAATTAGTGTGATTATCCTGATTTTGTATCCGATCTATTATTTATCAACAATTTTAATAAATTAATAATTCATAAATCATTACAAGTTCAAGAGTAGAATTCGATGACTAGAATAAGAGAAAACTTCAGTCAGATAATAAATAATACAGTAAAATTAACTTCGATCTAAATGATAGATAAATTTTGCTGATTAAATGCATTATCAAGTATAAAATACTGCATTTTAGAATCATTAAATTCAGTAATTTTTTTTAACTCATTTTACAAATCAAAACCGAAAATCATAATTTCTTGATTAATCATCAAAGTGAATATATTTTTGCATTGAAAAAATATTTAGGCTTTATCGAGGTCAAACTTCGTGAAAATAAAAAGACTACGAAAATAAGAAAAATTTTATTTTTCGTCTTATGAAAATGATTTGGTGTTCAAAAATAGAAATATTTAAATAATCATGATTTGAATATGTTCTTTGAATCATAAATTATATCTTCTCATTTAAACTAGCAGCTCTTTTATTTTGATTGACAGAATATTCAATATTCGAATTCAATCATAATTGTAATTTCATTATTGACCTTACGATAAGGTTATTATACTTTACAAAATTCGAGACGGCTAGTTTTTTTTAATTATAAATGTGCTTTTTAAGGCAAAAATTTCAGTTGATTATCATAAAATGTCATTATCGATGAAAGAATATAAGTTCCGTTAAACTCTATCGAATTCTAATTGAATGATGTATGATTATTATAGATAAGTGTGAAATTTCATGAATTGAAGAAATATTCAAATAATTGAATTTTTCGTGATATTGATAAATAAAAATTAAAGATTCAAACTTTCATCAAAGATAAATTTTTTTTGGTTATGATTTATTATTAAAAATTGAACTTACCATCCAATATACCAATTAAACTGACTTGAGGAAGATATGTTGTCGAATGCCTCCTTAAGATTTAGATAATTTGTTTTGTAGGGAAAAAATTGACAATTTTGGTCATGGTAACTTAACGAGTAATTTGTTTCAGCATAAATTTTTTTAATAAAATCAACACTAAATTTATCGAGAGCAGTCCATCCCCTAGTTGCATCTTGAATAACAACAGGTATCAAGCGATCTAAATAACTAAAAAAAATAAAAATTTTAAAAAATCATAGATCTTGTTTAACTTTAAATTATTTTATGATTGTCATAAACTAAGCTAAAAAAATTATAAATTATTTTCAAATTCAGTGATTCATAAGTTAAATTTTAAAAATTATCAAATGGTTTGTCTGCTATGTTTTGCCATCGTAATATAAATTGAATGATTTTCATAAAAACATTTCAATAATGTAAGATGGTAAATCGAATTTCGAATTTTATATTATTATTCAAATATATTGATTAAAATTTATATTTAATTTCATTTCTTAAGGTTTGTTTTCTATAATCGATTCGCTTTAAATTTCTTAACTACCTTGAAACTTGTTTTTCAAATATTTTTTGAGCTAAATTTTAAAAAGAAAAATTTTTATTAAATAATTTTTATTAAAATTTTGATACGCTGGGTAATTTATAAAATTTTAACATATTAACCTACTCATGATTTGTAGAGACATTAACTTTATTTGGTTTTATTGATTAAATATTGTTTGATAAATAGTATTAAGATTATAATCATTCATGATTATATCTATGACTCAAATTACCAGCATATCAATTTAAAAATACTTGGCTTGAATCAACTTTTTCGATTTTTTTCAAAATGATGTAATAAAATTTGAGATTTTTTTTGCAGAAAAATATTAGCTGCTTCGATAGATCATAAAAATTGGCATTGTTATCGATTTGTTTTATAATTCTTTTGAGATTTGATGTTAAAAATTTATTTCATGAAAATTATGTTATCGAAAAAATTTAAAATTAAGAACCTAATATCCAAATTGAATAAAATTGATATATGGAATCAGACTATTGGTGTTGAAATATTTCAGCAAAATTCTATTCAAAGTCAACATGGTAATTCAAGAATGAAAATTCTCTATAATTTAAATATAAGTTATACAAAAATTTAAGAATTTTTTGGTTTGATTCAATGATTTTTTATACCAATACCAGATTGATATTTTATGATGAAACGATAAATTTGAAAGATCTATTATTTTAAAAGAAATTTATTTTTTTTTATTGAAACTTTTCTTGAAAGATGCTAACCTTGTTATTCAGAAAGTAATAAGAGAAATTCTTATCAAATATTGATCTAATAATTTTTAACAATATTTCAATTTTGATTCACGGTTTGGAAGCCTAACAAAAAAATTCTCAAATCTAATTTGTCTATCGATTATGTTGTTTTTTTTGAAGATTTGAAAAAAATATTCTTTTTATTTAGACTTGAATTTCATCAAACTTTATTCATCCTCTGGGTTGTTGAGAATCGTACATTCTATTTAATAAAGTTTCCTATTTTCGAAATCAGTGAGCTAATATTCAAAAAAAATTAATCAATTTTCAATTGTTAATATCATTCAAAAAAAGTGAGACGAACAGCTTTTCGGTCAAAACTTTTTTAATTTTATCAAAATATTTCAAAAACAAGAATATTATTGATGATCAAGTAATCAATTCTACAATTCACATTTCAAAATAAATAGGTTAAAAAAAATTTTGGAATTCAAAAAAAACTCATAATAATCCTGCTAAATCGGGAAAAAAATTGATAAAAAACTAATATTTTTACATATGAACATCTATTAGATCCGATTAAATAATTGAGTGATTAGATTTATGAATTTATTCAATTAATATTATTAAACATGTTTATAAAATTTAAAAGTAGCTAAGATCCGATAAAATATGAATAATCAAAGATAAAAATTTGCCCTAAAATTATTGAATAAGTTCTTTACTAAAAGTGAAATAAATTAAAAAAGTAAACAAAAGCGATTAAATAATTATAAATCTATATATATATTTTGAAAAAAATTGACATACGAAATTTGATTTATTTTTCAGATATTCTAAGGAATTTTAATGTGAATGCTATTATTATAATAGATTAAAAATTTTATTTTATTGAGATACGAAATTGGACTGAGTTGCTGAATTTACCAAATCGGAGTTTGAATTCATTAAGTTGAAAAAAATCTTGAAATCATTATTTTTTTTTTGATACTTTTATATTATCATATTATATATTTTAAATTTCTTAATTTGAATAAATTTGATGCATATTTAATCATTTTTGAATTTTTTTCGTTTTTTTTCCTTCGTTTCTTATTTACAAGATTAAATTAAAAAAAGTTTGCCTTAAAGATTAGGTAAATTTAAATCTTTTCCAAGAAATTCTTGCTGTACAAAAAACAGTTTATAATTAAAATACTAATAATTTCAAAGTTTTGTGTTTGCAAAGTAAAAAAATTGAGATTTAATTTATTTTTTTATACAATTTTCGATCTTGAAAACAGAATTTTTTCGATCCTGTCATAAAAAATTAGACATAAGAGGATAATCAGTTAGTTTTTGGTTCCTTATTTAGGAATTAAGCAGATCGATCATGATTGTTAAAGGATAATGAAATTTTAATATTTAAATGCTTTATAAATCAAAAGATTTTGGAATAAAATTTTTTCTAGATACATTATTCATGCATTGCTAATATCTGGTTCCTTGAAATCGGAGAAATTTTTTCAAGCCTTTAAATAATTTTTTTGAAAAATTTTTTGCTGATTATAATATAAATTTTACGTACACGATTTCTAATCTTTCGATATGAAACTAATTTTGAAATTAGCTTTTCAATTTTCATTTTAAAGAAAATTTCTTTCAGAAACTAAATTCAACAGATGTAGGTGTAATACAAATTACATTTTATTATAAACAAAGTTGAATTGAAAGCCATCTATGTCATTTGATAATAAATTTCACGCATTTTCTGAAAAAGTTACAAAATCTTACTTGTATTTTTCATCGATTTTTCATTGACATTATTTTTTATTTGATATGAAAGTAATAAGCATAAACTTTGATAACAGAATAAAATCACATCTGAATGTTTGAAAATACATTGTTTGAATATTTTTCAAACAACTATTTTTGAAAGTTTTGCAAAAAGAAAAAAAAGTTATAAAAAAGTGAGCTTGAAAACATAAAATCAATTGTAATTATGCCCAATTATATTTCCTGAATTTTTGTTAATCAAAAGTCGGATAGATTTTTTAATTTTTTACCACCTTACATTCACAATTTTTTTTGTAATTGAATATTGAAGTTTTTCGATGCTTGGAATAAAAAAAAAAAATTGAAAATTAAAATCAATTTTGAAAATAATTTTGATTGCAAAAATAAGAATTATTTAATGATTGCATAGAAATCAAAGAAAATATCGTTCAACAATTATCATGAATTTTAAAAATTTGAAATTTTTTTTTGAGGATACTTCAAAAATAAAAATGCAATTTTGTAACATAATTGATTTGAGATATACAAGTTCAATATTTAGAATACAAATAAAATGAAACTAAAATAATTTGCAAAAAATAATTCTCTTTTTAAGGTCTTTATTGAAAGTTACTTGAAAAAAGTCTAATTGAAATTAAAAAATTTAACTAAAGCAACTAAGTTCATCATTTTCTAAATTTTTTGTTCATTTATTATAATCTTCGATAAACTAGTGTCAATACTGATCTGATACGATGATGCTTAAAATACACTTGTTTTAAGTAAATGATTGAAACCAGATATCTCTAAAACACATGCTTTCATAAAACTTCTGGTTTTGAAAGAAAAATTTTAATCACTAACTAGCGTTTATCGAACAATACCGCAATTCCATTTGTTGAAGTAGCAAGCGATGACACGCTAAAATTTTAAACATGATAATTAAGTATTTTACTGAAGCACATATGATACTTAAAAAAATAAAAATACCCTGATGCTTGAAATAAGTCTCATTTCAATAATAATTCTTGTTATGAAAATTTTTAAAAATAATCAAAATCAACATTCTCTCGTAAAAAAATGTGATTTTTTTTCAAAATCAAATTTTTCCTGATTATATTTTCAATGTGAGATGTTGTGTTTATAATGGTCACTTGTTGAGTTAGTATCAATTAAATTTAGGCTTATCAACTCCATGCTAAGATGCTTCATAATTTTCATACTTTAATTTTTATTTAAATTGATTCTTGTTTTGAAAACAAGTAGTTTTAAAAAAGAAAATTTAATAAAAGTTTTAAAAATAATAGGATGAAATTAAAAAATTCGATGTTTTCGATAAGAAATTTAAATCAAAAATTTATTTTAAATCTAGAAAAAAAGTTATAACAATTAATTTTAGGTGTCTATCAAGTCATATATTTTTATTATATATTATATTTTGTGAAAAATATGGATCATTCAGATCGAAATAACTGAATATATAATTTTGCACTTATTTATTAATTAATGAATTTTCACATAGGTAAAGTAAATTTTAGAAATAGTAAGTAATTTCAAAATGAATAAATAAAATATTTCTGACAAATAATTTAAATTAATTTAATAAATTCATTTAGTGCTATTATGCAAAGAATACTTAGAAGAATTTTTTTTTAGACACAATTTTTATTCGATCAATTTTAATGTCTGTTCAATATGATTAAATATCGCACTAAATTTCAAATTTTTTACAAATTTACTTTTTATATTAAATGTATATTTTACTTTGACAATTCGAAAACTAGTAAATTATAATTTATTCTTGAAAAAAATTACTGAAAATTCTTTATTGATTCTAATATACATATTATGAAATATATATCATATATTTATCTTTTTAAGTTAGATATATAAACAGACTATTTTATATTTCAAGATACGTTTTTTTTCGCTTAAAATGATTGAAGAATCAAGTCTACACTCTCTTAAATTATTCTTTGTTCCAATAAGTATCAAAATGGCTTCTAGTTTAGTTAAAGAAGAAAAAAAATTTAAACGTTGCATTTGATGGATACATATAGATGTAAAATTGAATTATATTTTTATTCCTTACATATGAGTCATTATATTACGATAATTTGAGATAAGTTACAAAAATTTCATATTTATGTTTTGATTCTCGTAAAAATTTTCTTATTTTTAAGAAAACATCAAGTCTCAAAAAAAAAATACACCATACATTTTTAATATAAAAATAAATTTATAGTTACTTATTTTTAGTTATTACTAAATAAATAGTTCAAAAATAGATTACTGAATCAAATATAATTTAAATGTTTTGATAATGATTTCAATCATTTAGATTTATTTTCAAATCACCTTATATTTTTTTAAATCGAACAAATAGATTGATAAAAAAATCATGTAAAAATGATGCATTTTATCCATGATACGGTTTTTGGTGAATTCCAATATGTATTTTGAAATTGAATAATTTATTTGAATACAAAGTATTTCGAAATTTTATCAAATTTAATAAGCAACTTGGATACATTAAAAATTATTTCTTTTGAAGATCAATTTCAATTTTAATGAGAAAATTATTTGATTCACGTTTTGTTTTAATTTATTTAGTTTCATTCTCTAATAATAGACTAAATATCAAAATTTAAAATTATGTTAAAATTTTTAAAATTTTTTGAACCGAACGAAAAATTTCAACGTGTTTGATAACGAAGGTCAAAATTCTGATTCAGAATAGCATGAAATTTCAAACTAAAAACATCAAATTACCGAATTCAATTTTTGAAATCTTATATTCTAAATCGATTATTGATTTTGATTATCTTATTTTTTTCTTAAATATTTGAGATATATTTATTATTATTATACATGGAATAGAAAGTTCTTTTTTTTTTTTGAATAATTGAATAAACAAAACTACAAATCGCAATTTTTTGTTTAATCTTTTTTGATTATCAAGAATATACTAAATCTATTACGTATCACCAAATCTATATGAATGCAAAAACAGCGATTTTTATGAAACCTTATATCTGATTTGCATCTAGAATTAAAATTTTCTGAAAAAAATGCGAAATTTTCGATAGATTTTGTTTGGAATAATTATTTTCAGTAAAAATTTGTATGATTTTATTACAAAATTATCAAAAATACTAATAATCAAACCACCTTAAACTATTCAGCATTTTATTTTAATAGATCAGCAACTCTTTGTATTTTGTTTTTCGTATTCTCGATTTTTGACGACCTTTTACCGCTTGACTTGAATTTTTTTGCAATAAAAGATTAGCAAACTCTGAAATAGAATATATTAATAATGAACTAGTAATTCAAATTAATAATTCAAATAAAAATGAAACCAGATATTTAGAATTCCTGATATATATTCTTAAGAATATCAAGTCAATATAATATCTACTTAAAATTCTTGTTACATTTCTTTCTCTTCATGATGCAAAATAAAGAATAAATTTAATTTTTATGATAAAAGCATTTTAAATTAAATATATTTGTAAATTTATAGTATTTTTTTATAATGTGATGATTATACTGTTAGTTTGTTTATGTAAAAGTTCGTTTTTTGTTCTTGTTTACTTTAATTCAGAAGTTTGTATCTGAAAAATTTTATCCAACTTAAACTACAAATCAGTTTACTTAATCGCGGTTAAGTTTACAATAGCAGCGATTATAACGAACAATGAAATGAATAGAAGAAGATATGGCTCCCAAGACCATGAAAATGAGTCAATTTATTTTCATTATAGTGAGAACAAAAATATTTCATCTGAATAAAATAAAAGAATATGATTTTTTTGAGTAAGTGACAATCTAAGATCTATTATTTTTGTCACTTGATTTACTTGTTTCTACCTTTCTGTGCACTGTTTCGTTTTTACTTATCTTCTTGTTTCATAAGTGTCATTTATTTAGCAATATTTCTTTCAAATCTGGTTTTAACTTTAGTTTTTCCTTGTTGTGTTTTGATTTCTTGCATGTGTGATGTGAAAATTTTTTATTATAATTTTTTTTGAGTATGAGATTTGACATAATCATTTTTGTGTTCATAAAAAATCTTTTTTTTTGGCTTAAAAAATTCTTCGGATGCTTATTTCAAAAATTTAGTGATTTTCAATCTTTGTTTATATTTTTTTTTCATTATAGTCAACATATTTCTTTATATTTAATTTAGAAGTTTTGGAGCAATTAGTTTTTGGTAAAAAATCTGATAGATTGAGAATTCATTAAAAAATTACTTAAAAAATAATCAGTTTTTTTATGTAATTATTTTTTTTATATATGTGTAAAATACATATATAATTAAATTAAACTCACAAAATTAGATAATAATTTGAATTGAATTTCTATATTTATATTTATCTTTTCATAGAAAATAAAATACAAATTCTAAATAATCAAATTATGTTTTAATATTTTGAATATGCTTATATTTTTAAGCATATCGAAAAATTAAAATTAATAGAAAGTTTTTATTTATTAAATTTAATGTTTAATCGAAAAATTACATCTTATAATTTTTAAATATTTGTTTCTTCAGTCTATGATTAAACTCGATTGATTATCAATTTTTTACTTTTCTCGCGAATTTCGAATTAGTTTTAGCATCGTAAAATATGTAAAGTTATTTATATGTCGATTGCTCGTTTAAAAAATTCCAAATTTTTGTGTAATTGACTATCTTAATGTGCGTAAGAAATTCATCTTTGCTAAAATATTAAAAATATTAGATATTTGATAAATTTTTTCCTTTTTCAATTTAGGTTCTGTTTTATTAGATCTTTTGAGATTTGAATCATTATAATATTTCATAAACTTTGAATTCCATTTGTGTCAAGACTAACTTTAATAGATATCGGTTTACTTTATCTACTTCAATATTCAGAAAAAAATGGTAAATTTTGAATCATTAAGATTTTTTTGATACGAAGCATGAAACTTCAAATTTTAATTTATTTTTATTTGAATCGGGCAGTCGAATATTTTTTATTAATGAAATATACTTTTTAAATAAATAAAAATTTAAAAATTGAATAAAGAAATTATTTATATTAAAGATATTAAAATATTTGAATGATACAATCGTAATATTAAAAATAAAAATACTTTTCACGTAGATTAAATTTAGATAAAAAAAGTGAAAAAAATTATTTACTTCTCTTTAAACTGTTGATGATTTAAATTGGAAACTTTAGCTACATCACTCAAATGAGCACAATTATTACAATCAAATGGAGGTAAAAATGCAGATTGCAAGCCATTTATTAAAGGCAGGCTGCAATAATTAGTTGTCAAATCTCTTTTCAATAAACCATCCAAACCAATAAGTTGTGTGAAGAAAGAGGGAAAATAAATTATAATGAGATATAATTGTTTTTTTAATGCAGGTGATAAACAAATTGCGCTGACCAATAGACTTAAAAATAGGCTACTTAGTAAGATCACGGATTGCCTTAAAAACTGTATCAAATTACGTTTACATTGAATCCAATTAGTTTTCCATTTAATGTGGTACCTTTCATTAAAATTTGATTCTACTTCATTGTGCCAAATTTTTTCAGAATTTTGTTCGCTTTTACCAAAAGTATAACATGCATTGTTGGTACTTAAAAACTTTAGAAAATTATATACTTGACTTCGACCTATTACATGTTCAACAGCCATGGTTTGTTGATTGAAATTGCACATGTTGACCAACTGTTGACCGATATCATCTAATTTATCAGCTAATTTGACATAGAATGCAATTCGAGTTGTGATCGATTGTTTCTTTGTTGGGAACATTTTTTTATTAAAATATATATAAATTCGCTTATTATTTAATGATAAGAATTTTATATTTATGAGACAAAATTTTACTGGTTTGAATTTATTAGAATAAAATAGATTGTCATATTTTGAATTTTGCACATTTGAATAATTTTGAAATATTGTTGTTGGAAATCAAATAGATGAGATGAAAGAAACAGAAGCCGAATGAAAAAAAGTAATTAATTCAACTTCAAATAAAAATAATTTGGAATAAAAAAAACGTAAAAAATTTTTTCAATAAACTAAAAGTTATAATGATACAAAGATAGAATGCATTGTAAAATAAAAGAATTATTTAACGGTCGAAGTGATAAAAAAGTTTTAACAGGAAAAAATGTCTTTCAGAATTTTGTAACAATAATGGTTAGCTAAATAAATAATAACTACAAGTTTTTATGATCTAAGTAACTAAATGTATAAACTTATGAAATCTAGCAAAAATAGGTTGAAAAAGTGCATATTTGGCTTTACGACTTTATGTAATTTATGTAATTAACAAACCATTTCATGGCAAATGGTCTCTAATTCCTAGGTTAGCACTGTAAAATTTGTAAGATCTAAAAAAGCTAACAAATTTTACTACGTACTTTTTTAAAAATTTTAATGTTGAATTTGATATTTTACGATAAAAATTTGCTGTTACAGAAAGTAGAACCCTAAAACTTGTTGTCAATTCAATATTGCCAAGTTAAGCAGCCAGGTGAATGTAAAACGACCTAAGAAAAAAAGCAAGATGATTTGTAGAGATAAAAAACAAACTTTTTTGTTTGAAATGAATGAAATATTAAATATTCAATCGTATACATTAATGAATAGATATACTATTTTTAATTTAGTAGAAAATCTTTTTTTCTAGCTTTGAAATTCGCTTTTTTTAACATAAAAGCAAATCTAAAAATATTATAATCATACAATGTACTAATTAGATTAAATTTACTAGCCAAATAAGTGCACATTTAAATGTAACTTTAATTTGCAGAATCCACATCACAAATATAAAAAGCCATAAATATTTCTCATAAAACTTCTTGAATCGATTTATTGAAAAAAAATTTTAATTTAACACTGCCAATTGATATATATTTTCAAAATAAACAAATTGCTAACTAATGTTGAGGTTTATTACTTTGAATTTTTTTGTTAAAATTTCACATCTCATAATTATGCATATCATAAATTTTTGTTTCAAACATTTTTGGCATATTAAACGAAAACAAAAATCTTTAATATATATTAAAAATTTTAATCTATTTTGTACAAATTATATCCAATCTATATTGTTTTGATGATACTCAGTAAGTGGTCGAATTTAGTTGCCAGAACTTATTTATTTCGATGAAACGAGAGAAGTTCAAAATGAAATTGGCTGCAAATTTTTTGTTTTTAAATGTCTAAATTCATAGATAATGTTTAGTAGATAGTATTTTTGGGTGTATTCAACCTTCAAATGTACAAAAATATTTAAAAAAAACTTTAAATGCACCTTTAGATAGTGAATAAAATTCAAAGTGATAAAATTTTTTTTTATTCTTAAATCTCTGAATTATTTAAAAATATTGCATCTGGTTGTTCTAGTAGATTATGAAAAATTTCTGAAAATTTTTCAAGTTTATATAATATAAATAAGTTGGAAAAAAGTCTCAAACAAATCTAATTATTCCGGTGTCAGCCTTATATTGAAAACAGAAAAAAAAGAAAAGACGACAAAAAAAGGAAATTCACTGTGAAATCGTTAGCAAAATTCAAATAAAAAATTCTATATAATTTTAGAATTTACGAAAAAAAATATCAGGCTGTGTAATTCGCCCCATTAAATACAATAATATAAAAAAGGCATATAAAGAAAAAAAAAATTCAGAATATTATTTTTATTTCAATAACTTGTGAATTTCGTAATTTTGTTATTTTTAATTTTAGTTGTTTCGTTAAAATGCTTTGTCACATTTATAATTCTAAATGCATAATACAAAAGAATTCTCATTTATATAAATTATGTAGCACTCTGAATTTGAGATCTTCATAAAATCTTTTTTTTAGAGATCGACCATAATGTGTCAGTTCATATGCTAATTACAGTAACATTTTTTCGCGTTTTTACAAATCTTTCAACAAAAGATTGTAATTTTTATTTATTTATAATGAATTTGCAAATTTATTAGCCCCCATTACTACAAAGTATTGACAAATGTTCTACTTTTTTGTTATATGCATGTACTTTCACACATTTTAGATAGTACACATTACAAATATATACAGAAAATTAGAATTAGTCAAACTAATGAAAAAAATACAATAGCTCTAAAAAGGGACATTTTTCTTAATTCAAATAAAACTTTTGTAATTTAAAACGAATAATCAATTTTACGAATTAATCATTTATGGCCAAATTTATGAATTTTCAAGGTTTTTCAGCCAATACGTATTATCGATTAATTTTTGTTGTTTATAGGTTCGCCCAATAATAAACGAGAAAACTATATTATAAGAGTCATGAAAATTGAATTCATTTTATGTATGATATATTAAGCTTTTTTGATCGCCAAAAGGTTTAATGGTATATCTAGGTAAAATCGATATAGTTGATCATCAAATTAAAATTTTCAAATGATTTTTCACTTTTATAATGATCAATTAAATATCAATCCAACAGATTTCTAATAAATCCTAACTTGTAATTCTGATTTTAATAATTTTTTGTGATTTTTTTGTATTGTAAAAATTCAGTCCATGAATTTTAAAATTGTAAAAATTTTCTGATTCTCGGCAATTTCGAATTTAAGTAAGCTGCTTATTTATTTCAGTTCATCTTATTTTATTAGAATTTATCAAAATAAAAAACAGTGCCACTCTTAAATTAATGTGTAAAACTTGAATTTGAATAGCATTTAGAAAAAAATTTATTAATTTAATTAATCTTTTATAGATAATTTTAGCCTTTTCTTGTTTAAAATTCTGATCAATTATAATTTATTTGAATTATTAGTCTTAGTCACTTTCCAACTGAAAAAAATGAAAAAATTTGATTCTATTCGAAGAAATATGATTCAATAAAAAGTAAACCAAAAAGAGTAATTTTGACATTTGATACTCGGTACAAGATTCATGAATTTTTTTTTATTTTTAATTATTTGTATTTTTTGTTTTTTGAATCAGTTAATTCATACACAAGTTTGGCTTTAGCATTTTTATTTGGATAAATAAGTTGAAATTTTTTTTTTCAATTTTTATTAAAATAAAATCAGAAACCTTTGTTCTTTTTAAGGCTAAAACCATAAAAAGAGTTAGCTTGAAAATAATTTTTTTAAATAAAATAAATAATATGTATTGAAAATTTATTCAAAAGAGGCTAAAATAAAAATGTGAAAAAGTACCGTTTTTTTAATATAAGAAACAATTTTGTTTTGATAAAATTTTACAACCATTTCACAGATTAAAATTGGTAATTTTCACCGAATTATAAACTCTCACCCAAAAAGGGATTTGCATTTTTCTCATCAATAAAAAGGGCATTTTAATTATTTATTCAAAATTTTGTACTATTATAAAAATTGCTTTATTTTGAATAATTATCATACAATAAATTGTGTGTTCTAAATTCTAATTTGTTAGCATAACTAAAGTTTTTTAAATTCGCAAGAATAATCGATAAAGATAAGAAGGAAAGCAGAACGATTCATCGATTTAAAACCTTATTTAAAGTAGGTTTGCATTAGGAATAAATTACGATTTGTAATTTAGTTACCAAATTTCTTTCAGGAATAATTTAGAAAATTTATAAACAAATTTTATCTGAATCAACTTAATATTGACTAAAATAAATTTCGAGAATTTTTCTCA
>BLXL01012323.1:0-25521 GCA_023170135.1 Acarapis woodi | reverse complement strand
TTGGGTAGGAGGTATGTTTACATTTTTTTCAAATATTAGAATTAAACTCAAACTAACAAAGCCTTCTTTTTTTCTTCCTTCCTAGGTAAATAAGAAATTTTAAGTTGATGTGTTGTTCGTTTGTCCACAAATTATTAGATAATTGTAAAATTTATTGTGTATAAAAAAAATTTCAAATTATCTTTTCATTTTTAATATATTTACCTGTTGTTATTTTACTGAGATGGTCATCACAAAGAATAAATTCATATGTGCAAATTTTAGAATAAAGTCAATTTTCTTAAGAAAAAAAGCAAACAAACTTTCAAAAATCCCATAATAATCACCATAATTTAGATAGAAATTAAAAAAAATATATAAACAAGTGTGCTTGTATGTGTTAATTTATGAAATTATAAAAAATAAGTTTCTTCATTATTATTTTGAAATATTTTTGTTCAAGAAAAAAATATATCCGACATTTATTTTCAATTAAAATAAACCTTCAATTGGTTGGAATCACTAAAATTATGTTCATAAAATTAATTTGATTGACTCTAAGGTCTATCGAATATTATCACTCGATTTTCTTACTATTAATCTCATTGAGTACCAGACTTGTTCAAAAACATAAATAAAATTGAGTTGGCCACTCAAATATCAAAAATTAAAAGTAAAAAATTTAAGATCATGTAGTAAATAGATGAATTATTATTCATTTTATGAATTGAAATAAATGAAAAATTAAGAAAAAAAAATTAAAAAATACGTAATTTTTCAAGTGAAGTAGTCCAAAAAATTATTCTAATAATTATTTACAAATGCCTCATGAAAAATATGAAAATTTTGATTCAGAATATATTGACAGTATTAATGTCACAAATATAAAAATGTATCATTTCATGTTATTTTTTGTTTAGTGGAAAATTATTAAATTGATTAACATAAACTTCCGAAATTATTTGCAAAATTAATTGACCTCTTAAATTTACGCCTCTATTAGTGACTAATGAATGATCAAGATTTTTAGCATTTCAAATTTAGAAACACGTAAAAAAATAGGAATATAGTTGCATCTTTTATAATATGTCACTAAACACCGCTTTAATTAGTATTCAGCTCCCCGCTTAGCAAAAAATAATATAGATCGAATATACTCTTATATATGTATATTATTGTACTTTGTTTTTGATTTGTTAAAAATCAAGCACTATTTAATGAAGAAAAAAATATCCTGAATTACGAATCGATACTTGGACAGTTTGCCAGAAAGAATGTGGCACAAGTAAATTAAATTAGGCAATATAAATATTTATAGATGAAAATAAATTTGAATAATTACAACTCTTAGAATTAAAGAAATTATGTTCTTTCTTTTCAAAATCATCAATTTTTTAAATTTCTAAATGAAATTTAAGTTTCGCTCATGTATTATTAATAAAACTCAAAGTCGAAAATCAATCAATTTCTTTAGGCTTGAATTTTTTTTATTACGAAAGGTAATTATTTGACTAAAAGGTAAAAACAAGTTGTATATTCTAAGAGTGAGCCGACAATGACAAATTTTTTGCTACCAAGAAAATATTCGAAAAAATAAGGTAACATCATTCAATAGAAAACATCGAAATTCATGTTTTTTTTTTTCGAGTTATTCAAAAAGCAAACTTTTTATGATAAAAAAATTTTGAGAAACAAATAATTCGAACTATCCTTGATTAAATTTAGAAATTTTTTTTAAGGCTGACGATAGTGAATTTGTTTACCAAAAAAATAAATTTTTGAAAAATTAATATCATCAATATGATTTATTTGTATTTCTGTCTATACGATGAAATTTAATAATTCAAATCGAACAGTAAATTTCAATTAATTCGATTATAAATAGTTCTAAATTATGATTCTCAGTAATAGTTTCAGTACTAAAAAAAAACATGACGATAATTCATTAAATATTGTAATTTGATGAATTTTTCGCGAATCGACAAAAAAAAATCCATTAGATTTCAATTTAAAATTTTGAAAATTGAACAATAAATTTAGTAAAACGAGATGACTTGTCGTTGACAATTGTGTAGAATTATTGAAGGCAAATTAAAATTGAAATAAAAGTAATTTTAACAATGCTTGTAAACTCAAATTTTGCAATAAAATTTTTGAGAGTAATTTGTGAAAATGATCATCAAAATGCAAAAATTAAATCGACAATAAGAGCAGATTTTTAAGTTAAATATTTTTAAGTGAATATTTTTTCTTCTAAATAATTTAAAAAAAATAAACCTATTTAATGATTTTTTTCAATTGAAATAAGGAAATTTACACCTTTACTGATCAAAATAACTTTTTTTATTCAAAGTTGAAAAATTTTTTTTAACTACTTTTACAGTTCATCAAATTCTTTTTGTCTAATTAAATGAATTCAGGATTAAAAAAAGAAAGAAATTCTAATAATTTGGTAATTTTTGTATAAATATTTTTGATAGTTGTTATTTTAAATGAATTTAATTTGATGCGCTTGAAATATGAAAAAATATTGAAGATGAGAGGGGATAGAAAATTTGTAATCATACTTTTTTGTAATGCCCCAAAAAATTCATTAAAATCCTAAATATAATCCTGAATATTAAATGACTTATTTTTCATGACTTAATTTTCACCGATAAACATTTTCATGAATTCTGATTTAAATTATTTCTCTTTTTTCAAATAATTTTAGGTCTAGAAAACTTGTAAAACAAAATCAGTTTTTTAAGTAAATTTTGATTAAAAATTTTTCTGCCAGACAAGAAAAAAAATTTTGAATCAAGAATACGAAAAAAATTGTTCTATCAGAATTCGATCGAATTTTATCAGCAGTTTTTTGAGAATTTCATAAAACGCTTTATATAAAGTTAATTAATGAAAAAACAGCTGATCTACATCGTGAATAACTTGATAATATTATCAAATAAATTTAATAAATATATGATTTACAAAATAAACAAAATTTTCTTTACCATCATACTGAGTAGTCATAATGAAAGTTACTAATAATCATCAATTATATATTTAAATGTATGCTTCATTAGTAATAGTTTTAAACATTGAAAATAAGTATTTAAGAATAATTTATATTTAACAAAAATATACTGAATGCTATTTAGCTTTATTCAAATGTATTTCGAATTCATATGTTATACTTAAAATTATAACTCTAAACGCAATTTTCAATTATTGATTCAACTTTCATCACTTATTTCTACTTTGGATTCTCCTACATTACATTACCATTATTATATTACCATGAATAAGAAACTTTAATACGATAACCATTATGAAATCATCTAAGAGACTATCAATAAATTTAGACAACATTTTGTGACGAACATATGCAATTTTTGGTCAATATTATTAAGAAGTATCAAAATTAATTCATCTACTTATCATTTCAAATATTTAAATTTTCAGATGTAACGTTGTTGCCACCTCGACATCTTTATAAATATTTTGAACTTTTCAAATCATTAAAATTTTTTTTTTTTGTTTAGTGGCGAAAAATTTTTATTTCAATGTAAATAACTCCACATTCTTCATCTAAATAATTTTTTGATGATTTCGATATTGTTAATGATATTTTTGATTTTAAGAAAAATTAACATCAAAATGAAAAGAGTATCACTATTACTCAACAGAAAATTTTCTGGAAAATTGATTTTAAAAAAATGAACCACTATAATTTGTTATGAAATATGATTGAATCATCGAATTTCGACAATCAATTTTTTTTAACGTTATTTCTAGTTAATAATTTAAAATTGAGAATATCACTCGATGTGCAGCAATATCAAATTATTCAGAACAATTCAAAAATTTAATAAAAAAACTGTATAGCACTTAGACGTGCATATTTTATATTGTTAATCGACGTGAAATAGAGTCTAAATATGATCGAAATCAATTAATTATTTGCAAATGAAAAATAAAATAGACCTTTTTCGTACAAGTTTGTTAAGTTTTTAAACAAATTTAGTTCGATTTATATTCATAAACAGTATGTTGACTACAAGCTTCAATTAACTTTATTCTCATCAAAAATTTTTGAAATTATTCATTTTGTCGGAAAAAATAATTTGAAAATTGAAATAAAAAATAATGATTGGTCATTGATGTGTTTAGAATACTAAAAAAGACAAAAAAAACTTTTCTCAGAATCATATTTTGCTTTCTAAACAAACCATTTAAACTGTCGTTACTAAAAAAACTGAATAAATATGTAAAAAATGTCGGATTTAAATTTATGATTCATGAAATAATTAAAATTGAAGCATCAAATTCACACTGATATTCAACAGTAATTAAGAAATGTGTTCATTTCTCATTCAACTTTAATCAGTTCTGATAAAAATTTTTTTTATTAAACGTCAAAAAACTTATTGTTTTAATCATTCATTGTATTTATCGATCAGCTATTAATATTATTTAAAAAAACAAAAATCATTAATATAGATAATTTTTTTATATTCAAATGATCAAAATCTTTTTAATATTATTCTAAAAAAGAAGCAAAAGTTTAGTTTTATAACTAATTGCCAATTGAGTTACAATTTCAGTATTAAATATGCATATCTTAATTGTTTTTGTCACTTATCAAAGCTCTTGATAAGTTTAACAATATAATTCAGAGGTTCATCAGCGATGAGATGCATTAGATATATGATTACTAAACGTCCACTTGCATTTAAATGATTATCCACTGATTCTATTTTGTTGTTTCACGCTGCTTTCATGAGCCAAAAAATTAAGAAAATAGAGTGATATTTAAAAAAAAATGATTGCAAATTTTTAAACGAAAAAAACTTCATGGTATTTTTAAATCGACATTTGCTATTAATCGTAAATATGTTTAAATTTTATAGCCAATCAATAAATTAAAAATACATTTCGCTCAAATAAAAAAAATAAAAAAGTTCATCCCAGTTTATTATTTATAAATGTTTGAAATTAGATTGAAATTGATTAAATTTTTAATTCGTACAAGTGATTTCCCCGTCGCTATTATTCAACAAATTAATTTAAGTTTTTCTTGCTGATTTGATTTAATTGTTCAAAACTTCCACAGAAATAAGAATATAAACACTCATTCGGAAACACTTGTAAAAAAATTATTTACATTTAACATTATTTTTTGAATTTGATCATCATTCAGATATGATTACAATCAACTATATTTTTACTCATTTCAAGATCACAATTTAAAAAAAAGCAATAAGAAAGTTTTTTTTTTCTTTTTTTTTGATTATTCAAAACAATTACTGGAAGAAAGTTCAAAAAATTATAATGAAAAGTTATTAAAATATGATTAAAAAATATCGAAATTGATAAGAAAAATTAATGTGACGAAGATTTAATTAATTTGTTATCTCGAATAGTGATTAATCGCTATTGCTTCGTACATGAGCTTTTTTAAATATGTTTGGCATTAAATCTAATTTGAATCGAAGGTCAAATCGATACAATATCTATCAACCCCAAAGATATGCAATTTATGTTGTGGGTAAGTATAAATTTATAATTTGAACAATATCAAGATGTTTTAAAACTAACTTATTTTTTAATAAGTTTATTTCATAAAACCAACCTCCTTCTTACAGAAAATCACCCAACAAGTAACATGAATAGTACATACTGCAAATTAATTTAGGTATTTGTTAAAGCACTAAACTTAATTGCATTTTATTAGATTTTTTTTTTAAATGGCTTCTCTCATTCATCATTAAATTCATATTGAATTTTTAATTATGGCTCTTTTATTAATGATGTATATTATATAAAAACATTAGATAATTAGGCGGTTATTTTAAAAAAAGATTTCATTTTCAAATCAGATATTTGAAATTAAATACAAGAAAATCAATATTTTAGTAAAATAGGAAATAAGATTTCTAATCACTTGTTGATTCTAAAAAAAATTAATTAAATTTTTCTCACAATTGATATCATCATGATAAAATTTTCTTAAATTAAAAGGTAAATGGATGGGTCTTATTGGTTCGGCATTGCTTTTGTTCAGTTTGACAATAAAATGGTACTTCCTTTTAGATGATAATACGAAAAGTTTACCTAACGCATTGACATGGTGTCTGATTATAAGCTCAGTATTAATGTTCGGAGTAGGTGCAATGTTTATAGTTGGTCTGCATTGGTATGTAGAAAAAAAATATAACACTACGCAGGAAACTAGCGATGATGCTGAAAAAACACAAAAACATCTCAAAGAAGCTCGTCATCAGTCAATACGATATAAAGAAAGATCGAGTTGGTTAATATGGAAATTGAGAAAAAATTTAAGAATGAATTCAAAAAAAGGTAATCAAAAGTCCAACATTGCAACCTCAATCAGACCCAACAATAACACTATATACAATACAAATGCTACAGAAAGTAGTTTTCAAGTAATTTTGGGTGAAAATTATTTATCTGATTCAACATCATTTTCATCGACCAAAAAACTCGTACGAACAAATTCAAAATTTAATCAACCCAGTCTACCTATAATTGATGAAACAAAGCAACAGAATATAAATGAAAATTATATGTCAGCGCCTAATTCAACGTTAATTTCGAATATTCAAGGAGCTTATATTTCTACTAACACCCCGGATGTTATGTTCGACACGAAAAATTCACAAGATAATGGTAAGACGACTAAAACAAAACATGTTCATAAGTTAAGCACAGGTTCAGGTAAGAATTATATTCTTGAAGCATTTCTCAAACAAGATCATACGGAAGACGTCGATTCAAGCGATCAAATAATGAATAATCAATTTAATAATCAAGCAAATCCAATAAATTAAAATTAATTAAACAACTAAAATTTCATTTCTAGTCAAAATAGCACAAAAACTCTTGTATTAATTGGATAGTTTATTAATTTTTGCTGATCACATGAAAGAAAATTGCAGAAAAAGTGCCGAAAATTTTGATTTCAATAAGTATATCTTCAAACTTCATATGTCAATTATTTTCAGACATTAAAATTTCAAAAAATTCATCATTTCTCTTTTTTTTTTCAAATTTCCAAGACTAATTTTAGTATTTTTTTGTCAATTGAGATTACTACTTGTACATTTTTACCCGTGAGTGATTCAGACAGAATTTATTTTTTTTTGTATATTTTTCTTCAAAATCATAGTTTTAAATTATTTTTTATGAATAAAAACTGTTGATTACATTAAGATTTAATTCGTACTTTTAAGTGCTATCAATCGAAACCAACACTTTTAAAGTGATTTTTTAAAACGAATTATTTTTTTTAATTATTTATAGAAAAACATTTGGAAATACAAAAAAAATAATTTTTAACTATTAAAAAAAATATTGATCTTCAATTTATCAACCAAACAATGCTAATTAAACGAACCTAAATAATTTATAAGATCTTACACAATTTGTTGAAAAACATTTTTTATAAAAAAAATTTTATTACCTTGTTTTTTTTTAGAATTTCAAATTTAGGAAATTCTCAAATCTATAAATTATAATCAAACGATTATTTCACTTTCAAAATGTTATCAATGTATCTGTTATTAAACATAGATATTGGATCTATTCGCTTTTTGTTTTGTAACCACGGTCTGAACATAGTATACATCTAAAATGAAGAATTTGTATGAATAATAAACAATGTAAATTAAATATCACATTATTTGAAGCTATAAATTTTACCTTAATGAAATCAGAA
Organism: Acarapis woodi; assembly: GCA_023170135.1. Classification (NCBI taxonomy): domain Eukaryota; kingdom Metazoa; phylum Arthropoda; class Arachnida; order Trombidiformes; family Tarsonemidae; genus Acarapis; species Acarapis woodi. Next base: position 17,822 of record BLXL01012323.1, on the reverse strand, counting down.
CCAGTTAATGGTGTATCATGCTTAGTACTGCCGATTTTACCCCAATGAGGACGACCACCTATATTAATCAAAATTCGAAATTACGACTAATTTAGATATATAAATTAAACTTATGATAAAATTATTACCAACCTAATTCCTTCATAGTAAGTTCGAAAAATTCCCAATATTTCTTAAATTCATTCTCTCTATTATAAGGCCTGTAGTTGACGATGTTAATAAAACACGAATTTCTTCCATACGCTGGACTCAAATATAATTCATCCTTTTTAACAAATCGAATTTCGATTGGAAAATGAGCAAATACGTCTTTATTCGTTTCAAAAAATCTTCGCATTTGTAACAACACTAAAGATGTACTTTCTACCGGTATGGACCATTCATTGACATACTGTTTAAACAAACATTCAATCTGAAATGATTTATGACTAACATTTATAACTTCTTCTTGTTTTGAATAAACAATTTTAAAGAATGCACGATTAATAAATGGTATAAGTTGAGGAATATATGTTGCCAGATAGTAAGCTAATTCGAGACAATAATAGCCTAATCCATAATTTAAAATATAATTCATCAAGCGTTCTAAAATGGAAAATTTAGTCGGCGTTCCATTTTTAATGCGATTCGAATGATTCACGATCACATTGTCTGTATGAGGAAACCAATAAAATCTAATAGATATATGTTGAATTCATTAAGACCATTTTTAAATTGTAAAATCAAATTTGAGCATACCTTGGATAATCACTCTCTAGATAATCATATATATCATCAATTAAGTCATCTAATGATACTATCTGTGCAAAACTATGTACATAAAATAGTGTTTCAACTTGAAAAGTAACATTCAAAATAATGCCGAATGCTCCTAGACCACAAAGAACTGAATTCAAGATTTCAATATTTTCATTCTTTGTGCATTTGATTACGTCACCCGATGAAGTTAACAAATCAAGTTCTAAAACGTAATCGGATATGACAGTATATTCTAAACCAGAGCCGTGAGTTGCCACTGATATAGCACCTCCTATTGATATATCGCTTATCGAACCTAAGCTATAAAATAAAAGAAAAATAGATTATTAGGTCTGAGAAGAATTTATTTTAAAAAATTAACTTGTAAAATCCCATACACAGAAAAAGATAAATTTTTTTTTTCTAAAATTGGATTTAATTCAGTGAATGTGATTCCAGATTCAACTTTCACTGTTTTCCTTTGTTCATCGACAGTGAGTACCTTATTAAAATTCTTTAGTGAAACAAGATAATCCCGCGTGCAGACAATATCGTTTGGCGATTTTCCGCGACCGACCACTCTTATTTTCTTCCCATTTTCTTTGGCTGAATAGATTATCTGGATTTGAAGTGATGAAAATTTTAATTTTTGATGTAATTATTATTAAAAATTGAAATTAATAATAAAAAAAAAAAAAACATAAATTTCACCTCTCTCAGTTTTTCGATGTTGTCCGGTTCGAAGTATCTCGACGGATTGCAACTATGAATTTGAGCCCAATTTTTCCATTGATATCCTTCGATTCCATCCTCCTATATAATTATTTTTTTCAAAATTAGATTAATAATTATTTACATTTTTAACAACTTTAATTAAAAATATACGTATGAAATAAATTATATCACATTATACACATCTTATTTATTTCTATTATTATATTACCATTGTTTAAGATAATCTTTATATGTGAGATTTTTGACAATTTAGAATTGAGAGTCACAAATCATGATAAATTATACATTAGTAACAATTTAAGATAATAAAGAATAAATTGGTTTGAAAATTATTCATGTGATATCAGTTAGAAAAAGAACACGAACGTTATGTAAACTAAATAATTATTTGGCAATTATTTTCTAAAGAAAGATTCACTTTTTTCCGTTTGAATGCTTAAGATTTCTTTAATTTAATTTTGAACCTTTCAATAATGATCAAGACAAGACATAGATCATTTGAACGCTCAAATAATATGTCAATCGAATTCAAATTTTAAATTAATCCAAGAGTGAGGAATATTGTGCATAGAAATGTGAACATTTTAGATTGGCTCCAATCAGAAAATATGAGTTAATATTTTTAATGCGCATGATCGTAGCCGGTATCTTGTTCGAATGTCAAATGATTTTGGGCTAATTAAATTTACAAACAGAACAATTTGAAAATTAATTTTTCAGAAAATATTTGTAAATTTAAATTAAAAAATTATTTGACTATTCCAAGTATTGATTACCAATTTAAAAGTAATCAAATAATAAAGTTTTCTTTAAGTAAGCCGAAAAATCGACTGTGAAAGCTTAAATTCACCTAACATAAACATCAACTCCTTCAATTTGCTCAAGGAAATAAATATAAAAATTTTCGTACACTATACGGATCAACTAAGATTCATAGCGTTAAATTAGGTTTTGAACGAATAATTTTTTTTTTGTTTCGATTTATAAATAAAAGAAATTAGAATTTCAGAAGAAAAAAATTGCAAATATCCTTCTATTAAACTAATTAACTACTGATGGAAGAATTTTCAGAAATTGTAAACACAAATTGATAACTAATCCTTATCATTTGTGAAAGCTTCTAACTATTAGGCATTTCACGTGAGATTCTTAGAAGTTGCACCATAAAATTAATCTGATCAAAATGGTTAAAAATAATGCTGGGAAGAGCAGCCTGCTCAAATTTCGAGAACGTAAAAATTCGTTAACAGGTACAAATATAATGTCTAGCCAGGCATTTACGTTGATTAAAGATAACTCAAAACCAAAGACGAAAACTTATTTAAGAGATACAGGATTTAATCAAATTATTAATGAAATGATTATTAGCATTTGCCAAAAATATATGGAATTTAATCTAAGGAAGAGATTAATATATTATTTGACGTTGGTAATTGTTGGCAGTGTACTATGCGATGCGACACCTGTTCTTATTCGTGCCTTTGTACCATTCAAAACTGAAAAATCAAGCATTTTAAATCAATATTTTGTGAAAATTGGTTGGTTTTGGACTCTCATTCTTTTAATTCCATTTCAATGCTTAACAAGAAAATCAATTGATAATACAATCAGATGGTACGATTTAAGAGATCTTACACGTGTTTTCATTATAACGTTTATTTGGTATTTTAGTGTAATAACATTTCAACAAATTGAAATGCAGACAGGCAAATGTACTAAATATTCGATTAAATCAAGGCACGAATGTCTTAAAACTGGCTGGAACTGGATAGGTTTCGATATAAGTGGGCATACATTTCTTTTACTCTTTTCAAATTTAATATTATTTGAGGAGAGTAAAATTATAAATGGCTTCGAAAATTTTGGATACTTACTTGACGGGCGCGATCAACATTTGAAAAAAATGACAAATAAAGGTTGTGATCATTATGAAATTTACAACAAATTACTCGTCCCAATACGTCTACTTTACATCTTAATTACATTTTTAGCCTTGCTTTGGGATTTCATGCTTTTCCAAACTATATTACATTATCACAGTTTTTTTCAAAAAGTAATAGCATTATTTTGGGCTCTTTCATTCTGGTATTTCTGTTACCATGTTTTATTTCCTCTAAATCTCTTCAACTTAATCTCATCACCTCTGCGAACACCAACAAATCTTCAAAATGAGAATAAATAAATTCAATAAAATGATTTAAAGTTGTATTTTTTTGTAAATTATTTTTTACGTTTTTTAATAATTCATCAAATGATCGTTTTTTCTTTAACAATTTATACTTGAACATCTGTTTCAATATGTTAAATCAACAGCTATAATGATTTATTACCTGTTATTTAAAATATTTTTTGTATATCAATACATTTAAATTAAAATTATGAGAAACCAAATTTGATCAAAATAAATAAATCATACTTCATCTTTAAATGTAAAATAACTTTTAAGGGTAAAAATTTAGAAAAATATTTTAAAAAAATTTTATCAGATTTTTCTACTAATAGAAATTTTCAAAGTAATAAAAATTAGATTTTTTTTAAATCATTCGAATTTTTTTGTAAAATTTGTACTACTCTTTAAGTAGAAAAAATAATGACTATCAGAATCCAATAAAAAAGTTATGTGATAACAATAAACAATGTTTAGCAAATACTACAAAAACAAAATAATCAGATTATATCAAAACCTCGCTTTGACTTAAGAACGTAATTACTTTTATTATTTTTAGAAATTTCTCACTAATACAATTTCCATCAATTTTCTAAGCATTATTTTTTTCCATTTCTTTCAATTCATCCAATTCTTTTAGCTTCTTTTTTATTTGTCTTAAAGCGTGATAGGATCTGAAATTATTTATTTGAAAAAAAAAATCAATAAATACTTAAATAGATAGATTTTTTTAATTATGAACTTGCCGGAAATGCAAAATTAGTTCTGCCGTATATTTACTCTGTTTTATACATGATTTAAATAATTGCTTGGCATATTCATATTTATCAAGCTAAAAATAAAATAATCAAAATAATTAGATAAAATATGATGCAAAATTTTTGACAAACTTTTTACCATGATATAACAGAATCCAAGCTCTTGGGTAGCAAACGGTAGTAAATGATTTTCTTCGATGTATTTAGAATACAAAAAAATTTTTTCTAATGTTTCGATCGCCAGTGAAGGAAAATTAAGATGCCTTAAGTACGATCCTTTTAAAGTCAATAACAGACAGTAGTCATTTGTTTGACCTTGACTCAAATAAAAATAGAATAAATAAGTATCTTTCTGAAGTAAATTTCTGTCTATTTTGGAATATATACTATGATTGATTTCTAATAATATATATACTAATAAGTTTTTAAAAATCAATTAAATTTTGCAAAATTTAAATTACCTAATTCAACCAATTTATTCACGTCATACTCCCTAAGTTTATCCTCAATTATTCTCAAATTGTCATTCATCACAGCTTTATTCCGCATGAATGTGCAGATTAAGTTGTAATAAAACATCAACTCCTGTTCAAAAGTAAAAGACGAAAAGATGAAAAAAAAATAATGGTAAAATTCCTATAAAATTTATTACAAAATCAATTTTGTTTATTTTAACAAAATTAAACTTAATATGGTTGCAGAAAAAGATTTATACAAACAGATCAAAAGATAATATAAAAAATTAAGAAAAGTATGAATATTGTAAAACTTACATGTAAAGGGAGTACAAGTTTTTTATTATGAGAAAAGTAATAGGACGATTTAGACATGGCCAGTTTTTCAATCGGTGTGCTTTTACCGGCTAGTCTTCGTCTGAGTTTAGGCACCTCACTATTCAATGAATTAGTAAAAAAAAAGAAATTATTAAAAAATATAAATAATTCACAAATAATCTGCTAACCTAAAACATTCATCAATTTCATTTTGCAATTTGAGATTTCCCGTCTCTTCTTTCATCATGTAGAGTGAAATGCCATAAACAAAAGTGAATACGCAAGGTGACCACAGACTACAAGTTCTTAATATGTTTGCAATTTTTGCACATTCAAAGTATTCTCTTTTAGCTGAATATAATGATAGTAATTCCCAGTTACAAGCTAAAGAAATAATAATTTAATATATTTCAATTTTAAAATTTAAACAAATCAATTAAATTTAATAAATTAAATTATATATTTATTTTTTAAATTAATTAAATTTTTAGTCATTGATCGAATTTAAATTATTGAGCATGAATTTTTAAATTATTTTGAGAAAAGTTTCGTATATATGATAGCTTGCATAAATTGTTATTTCGGCAACAGAAATTAAAAAAAAAAAAAAAAATATTCTAAGAAATACTGAATTATCTTATATTGAAATTCATTATTTTTTTTATTCTGAGAAATGAACTGCTTTCTCGAAATTCTTAAATTCGTTTTAATTTACCTATTCATACAATTCTTCAAGTATTCGAAATTGAACTTTCAATTCCACTAAATCGGCTTCTTGATTGAAATAGTTCGAAATATTCATGAGTAATAAATCAATTATTTTTTCGAATATGAACTATGAAAAATTTCAAAAGTTTGAAATAGCTTTCGAAGTTTTGCCAAGAATTTTTGGTCAATTAAACTAGTCAAATAAGAGTTGATCAAAATTATTATCATTTCATATACATTCTAAAATTTCAAAATGACAAAATAAGACATTGAAAAACGAAAAATAATTAATTATTTAAATACAGTGATGCTAAAATTGTCTAACTGAATTAAAAAGAATTAGAAAAATTTATAAAATAAATCAAGTTGATATAAGTGTGAGACAAGCGATTCTATCACTCACCATTATTGATTTGTTTCAAATAATCTTTGGATGTATTCGTAATTTCTCGAAATTTGAGAATGGACCTGTCAAGTTCACCATTCAATTGCAATTCTTTGGCAATAAAATATTTGGTAAATACAGACTAATGATATGATGAAAAAAATCAGGAAAAAAAATTTAGTAGATCAAATTGAAAATATAGTAATTTACCCACTTTTGGATGTCGTTTTTTGAATATTTCAACTAGTTTTTCGTACTCATCGAGCTGATAATTTCCATATCCAATAGTTATCAATGTATATGAATAATAGATTAGCATAATAATAAGTGCACAATCTGATTTAATTGTTTTTTCAAGATCGATTGATTTTCTTAATGTTTGAAGTGCATAATTTTCATCGCACACAAATCCAACAAATTCGAGAATTTGAGTTACTTTTGGGGGAGCCAAAGCCAAAAACAATTGAAATACGCCAGCGTTCGCCAATAAATTTGATTTAAACTCTTCTCTGACAACATTATTTGACCATTTAATACGATTTAAATAAATTTCTTTGCAAAATCTTAATTAAATAGATTTTAGTTTATTGAAACCGGTAACGATTTTTTTCAATTTTTTTCGAGAGCAAAACTGAAATATATTTTTAAATAATTGTAAAAATAAATTAAACTTACTTAAATGAATCATAGCCATGTTTAAATTTTAAGGCACCTTTGAACAAACTAGAAAAATTTTGATCCTTAATAAATGTAGTAGCACCAATAAGTATCTGTAATTCACCGTAAGTGATTTCAGCATGTACTTCTTCTACAAAATAATGAAAAAAAAATGATAAAAACGAATTCAAATGTAAGTAACAAAAATCTTACCATCCGTGAAGCCTTCATTATAATTAGCTTTCTTCACCATCTCTGACCAACTATATACTTTTCGACGACTGTTTACAAAGTCACTGCATTGGTTTAAGATTTCTAAACATTTTTGAATTTCAGGTTGTTCAAAACTCATCCATGTTTTTATAAAGTACATTGTTCCGTAAATTAATGAATAAAATATGTTTTTTTTGTAATTTAACCTGCAGAACTCGATCACGAATTCGAATTCATCATCAAAAAATTTTTGATTCAATTCAAATGCACTTTGTATACACTTATCAATTCCATCATTCGTAGTGTATACTTTAAATTTATGTATTTTTTCAGTCAATATCGAAAATTTTTTATCTATCTCATGAGCCTGTTTTAATGTATCAATTTTTTGAGGTGAAATATTCACGTCATCCTTTATTTTATCAGTAATTTCCTTTGTTTCATTCGGCTCGTCGACCTTGATTATTTCACTTTTTGGAATGTTTTCGTTAAATAAGACACTGTTCTCTTTTTCATTATCCGTAAATGATTCTTCTAACGCATCTTCAAACTATATTAAAACGCCAATAATCGATATTATTAATTTAAATAAAGTGTATTGTTAATAATATTTCAATACAAACATAATTTGACTTATTTCGTCAAAATTTTAAATTTATATTTAGAGTTTAAAATAATGGTTTTATGAATTAAAAAATTGATTTGATGAAAAGAAAAAAAATTAATTATATACCTATTTTGAAATTATTTCTGAAGCAAAAAAAAATTAAAAATAAATAAAATCAGTGAAAGGAAAGAAAAACAAAAAATTAATAATTTTTAAATACTTTGAAAAATTCTCATAGAAATTTCACAACCAAAAAAATTCAAGTTAATTTATAAATATGATTATGATTATCATAAATATGATTTCCATTTATCGGAATATTATTTTAAAATTTATTTATTAACATGAAAAAATTAGTATAAATAAAGTATAGAATTAGTAACTAAATTATAAAATATTAAAACTTACCACATCTTGGTCACCGTCCAAACTATTTTCATCTTCTAAAATATTCTTCTCCTTTTTATCCATGGCTAATTTAACGATTTGAGAGAATGAATTCAATTGTTTTAATCGAGAATTAATATTTAGATGAAAATTTTCTTTTTCTATAATAAATTTAGAGATGATTATTTCTATTATAAATATATTGCACACCAGTGACCTTAAATTTTCTTGGTAAAAATGTCATAAGTCAAATAAGAAAAAACTTTTTAAAATAAATTTCTATCTTAATAATTCATGATTAAAATGGGGATTGAGAATTTTATAATTCAACTGCCTAAGTTTCAATTTCAAAAAATTCTTTTGTCAAGACCAATTCTATATTTATAATTAAATTTTTTTTATTGAATTCAATCACTAAAACATTAGATCGTTTCTGCTATTAAATCAAAATAATTTTTCACTTAATATTAGAATGTGCAAATTTTATCAAAAAAAAAAAAAGAATTAAAGCAATTTAAGTAAATTAAATTTGCGAATTATATTTTTTTCAATTTGTTAGCTAAATTTTTATTTCTTGAAATAAATTTGAAAATATTTCAACAAATAATTCCAAACGAATGATTAATTCTAGTATTGATGGTCTTAACATAAAATTTGAAGCCGCAGATATTTTAAAGATTTGAGTACACTTAGAAACTTTTTGAGCATTTATTTTTCTAATAAGTCAATTATGCGTGTGATATAAACTGAAAATAAAAATTTCAAGACTTTGAAAATAAAAATAAAAAATTAAAATCGTTTGTGAATATTAGGTCAAACTTTGAGGCAAAAAAAAAATAAACTAACGATGAAAAATTAAGAATTGAATTTAAACTCATCGAAAAAATATTTATATCTGGCTCAAATGAATAAGTAATCTCGGATTCAAAAGAGTTCTCTCAATGAAACTTAGTTTAAAAATATAAATCCAGCAAAATCACATCAAAACTTTATTATTATGATTTATCTACTACATAATGATTTTTTTTTATATTCTGAAATTCAAGTCAGAAAATTAAATTGCACCTATAAATTTAAAAAAATTATAAATTTTTACCTTGAATTTCATAAAAATGGTATTACAATAAAGAATAACTAAGACGTTAAATCAAAAATTAAGAAAACTGTCTGAATATTGCTTATTTAGAATTTGATTAAACATTTTGAAAAATTAATAATTTATAGATTTGATATCACTCATCTTAATATAACTTAAAAAATTATGTATTTTATCCACTTTTTCGTCAATTAAATACACAAAACTATTTTTTTATAAAGATGAATTGAAAAAACTTATGGATAAATAATTGTTTAAATATATTTTGTTTGTATATTGACGATAAATTAAATTTACAACTTCCATCGTAATTTAAAAAATAAATCAATCGCTCTATAGTATTGCTAATATAAATATAATAAATCGACAACCTTTCACATTTTTTTTATAATTCTTTGTCTTTAAAAATTTTTTTTGTCGTTTATTCAAATTATCTAGTATCTGTAACGCAATTTTATTCTTTCAATTGTATTAAATATACTCAGTCAACCTTTCAAAAAATTTGATTCGTTATATGCTGTGCGATCAAATGAATAATCATTAGTTATATGAGATAAAACAATGAAATTATTTGTATAAAAAGAACGTGAAATATGAAATTTATAAACAAAAAAGAAAAACAAGTAGTTTAAATTTACAAAACTAAACTTTCTGTCGATTTTATAATAAAAAAATAAACACATTTACAGCCAATTTCTAATAAATAATCATTAGATAATATATTCAATATTTCTATTACGTTTAAATTTCACAATTAATTTTTATGTGAATTAGATTGATAAAAAAATAAGGGAAAATTATAAAAAAAAAGTAAATTCTACTTACTGAAAAAAGATGATGATTTAAGAATTTTAATAAAAAATCTAAATTAGATTCAACTTTTTTTTTTTTGAATTTGAATTTTTAGTTTGAAATTAATAATTTACAAAGATTAAAAAATTTCAGTCGATCAATACAATTAAATGAAAAATGACTAAAATATAAGAATAATTTTATTAATAACAGTAATGAAAAGTAAACTAATAATACGATATCGATGAATTGAAATAAAATTTGTATATTTTTCGATAAATGATGAAAAATTAGAAAAATATAATGCTATTTTAAATGTTCTCGGCAAATCAATGCAAAAAAAGATAGGATGAAAAATAAAAAAAATGGAACACAAAAATAAGATAAATTAAAAATTTGAATCTATTATGAAAAACCAATCAAGTCCAAAGGGGTAAAGAAATTTTACAGATAAAGAAATGAAGATTCAAACATAATTGAATTGAAATTTTCTTTATTTAATTTTACCCAAAACACATGATCAAATTATCACACAAACTTTAGATAAACTTATAAAATGAAAAAGTTTTAAATCACGATTTTAGAAATATATTATTTTTTACAATAAAACGATTTTGTAACAAGTATTCGCTCCCGATTGAATCATGAATTTTCGAGCATCTCGAACATATTTTCTTAGAAATATATGGCTAATCAGTAATTTCCAAAATGATTATAAATAATTAAAGAAATTCGATAATATTTACAAACATTATTAAATGAAAAGTAATTAAACCTTTTTGGAAAAAATATAAAACATCATATATTATAATCAGATAAATAGATTTTTTTTTGAAAAAATATTATTTGATCATATATTTGCGTAGTGTGGTTATAATAAATATAAAATACAACGTATGGTATAAAATTATAATATTAGAAAAATTAAACATATTGCACGCACTAAATTTACTTTACATTTTAGTTTGACATAAAAGAAAGATAACATATTAAGTGGTCAAATTATTTGATCACTTTAAAAAAATGAGATAAAAAAGCCTGCTCGAATTTTACTCAACTTAAACAGAAAATCAGCTCTGCTAATTAGCCTTTACATTTAAACTAAAAAAAATTCTCTCGCGCTTCTCGACAAAACTAATGCGACACACATAAAAATTTAAAAAAAATCAATTTATATCGATTAAATTGCTCATTTATTTTATTCACTTATTTTTGATGGAATTTAAAAATACAAAATCTAAATTATCAACGAATTAAAAAATTAGTATCGTTTCATTTTTTTTAGATTTTAAAAAAAAAAATTTTATTCTAAAAATTTATTCATTTAGGTTGGATTCGAAAAATATTTAAATTCAAAATTTTATTTTTGATTTTTTCCTCGTAATGAAATAAAAATATTTCCAAAAAATTTTTAGAAAAATGTTTCAATCAAAAATTCTTAAAAGGTGATTTTGAAACAGTTTCAATAAGCTATACATGCAAGCGAACATTTATATATATACAAACAAAAAAAAAAATAATCGATTAGTAAATTGATAGATAAACGAAAAGTCAATATTAAGCTGTAGAATATGAGTCAATAATTTTCAGAGATAAATACTGGATGAAAACTAAGAAAATACAAGTACCGATTATAGAAATTCACAAATATTTATTTACAAATATAAGATTTTTCATTTCTGAAGAAAGGCTAGTTTAATTAACAATCTATAAATAAATTAATAAACAAAACTTATCAGAGTAATTGTGACATCATAAATTTAATAAATATTTTTTCACAAAAAAGTATTAAAATTCACTAAAAAAAAAATTAACCATTTGATTATTCACAAAAAATAATAAAAAATAATTTGAAATTAAAATCTTGTTGAAAATAAGATCGGGAAATAAATTTAAAAATAAATAAGTTAAAAATTTAAAATGAAAAAAATTAAATAAAATAGTAACTTACAGTTCTTCAAATTATATTTATTAAGCTAGACGAAAATTCAAAAAACATTTCGAAAAAATTTTAGTCATGGAAAACTTTTTGATCATAAATAAATAGAAAAAAGATTATTAAAAAAATAAAACTGCAAATGAAAAATAATTTGATTGTGATAATAAAAATTCTAATTAAAAAAACGAGAATGAATCAGAACTATAAAATAATGTTTCACAAGTGTTTCAAATTTTTAAAATTATTTGTCGAATGTAGTTAACTTGATTAATAGGCTTTAAGATTAATGTTTTCAAAATAAATATATAATCATGAGTATTTTAGAGAGAAAAAGTATTTTGTAGATACATATCAAGAATAAAAAAAATATCTTTTGAGAATCAAAGTAGATGACATTATTACAAATGGATATTTTGAAATGAAGTCGAAAAAAATCAAAATGCAAATAAAAAAATGAATAAACTTAAAAATAAAATAAATAAAATTCAAAAATAGATTTGACATTCAAATTGGATGAGTGACAAAGAAAAAAAAATTTAGTTCTTTTTTGTTGTGTAAAAAAGTTGCATTAGTTTATTGATATTAAATTTATTTTAATATTGAATTATTGATAAAAAAAATAGTAGTTTAATTGTCGACTATTGGTAAACTTAATCTTACATAGAAAAATGGGATGTATTCAATTTACAAATTTATACACGGTGCCCAGTTTATTAATTTATCTTTTTCAAGAAAAATTTAGAATAAAATTATTATTCAGACTAAAATTAAATCTGAAACATTTTGATTAGACCATTACATATACATTTTTCGATAATTATTTTAAAAATATCTTACATTTTGTCGATAATTTTAGAACAGTTTAGACAGAAAATCGACAAGTTGATAGTCATTCTCACATGAACAACTGCATGCTAGAAATAGCTGTTTACATTTATTATCCAACCATCATTATTCACACCTGAATAAAAACTTGATTTCGAAATCGCTCTTATTCTCATAATATTAAGGGTTTATATTTTTATTTACCCACAAATATATAGAACTAATATGGAAAATATAAATGTAAAATATATATAAATAAACTAAATATAAATGAAATATCTGACACACAGAATGAGTTGAAGCCTTTACCACCCTCTTTTTTAAAATCTTTGTACTAGAATGTGATTTGTATTCTAGAATAATATTTTGAAATAATCTTAAAAAAACAAAAACTTTATATGAACGTATATAAAAAAATAATATGATATAAAATATATATAAAGTCAGAAACAAAAAACAAATAGGCCTGAGACTCACGCAAAAAATTTAAACTTTTAGTGCCATCCTTTAGATTCGAACAATATTAAAAATGAAATATTCTAAAAGTTTGATCAAAGTTTCAAATTAATGGAAATCACATTGCCCACAGATAATCCATAATATTTAGTATATTATAACACATTTAATTTTAAATTTTTGTATAGATCTAAATAAAATATAAACATACCTATTGAAATATTGTTAATCAAAACAGATACAACTATTTATAAATATTTATTAGACTAAGAATAAAATCCAATAATTGATGTACTTTAAATTGCCATCATTGAAACCTAAGATCAAAAATAAAAAAGAACATATATTTTTATACGAACCATTTTGATTACCTGATCAAAATAATAAATATTTACTTATTGATACGAAAAAGAAGAGTTCGAAAAGACAAATTTTATCAAAAAAAAAAGAAAAAAAGTTTCTCTCAAACATATGAAATAAAAAATTCAATTGATAAATCTAGAAATCATATATTTATCTTAAGGCAAGCATAAATTTTTTTATGCAAATTAATTAAAAAATGTGTTAATTTAATTTGATAGAATCTTCTTACTAAGATTCATTTAAATGATAAATAACCAATAATGTAAATGATATACTGATTATAATAAACAAATTACAAATTCAACATTATTTCATCAGAAATATTTTAAAAAAAATTTTATTTGAATGGTGAGAAATCAAAATAAATCTGATATTAATCAATTTTAATTGCATAGTTTTACTTTCTTTTTGTATTGACAAGAAACATGATTAAAAATTTTCGATCATAATTTTCCTCATTCGATTTTCGAATAAAAAATTTTTGACAAGTCGCTGTGACCGTTAAAAGTATGCACGTGAACGGACTACAAAATTAAATTACACTTTTATGTAAATAAATATGGTTTTTTTGTTTCAACATTTGATTTATTTCAAATTAAATATTTCTAGCTATTGAAATACCATTTTTAATATGGGTCCTTTTAATGGGTCGATACAAAAAATTGAAAAAATACTTCAATTTTATTTATTAAAAGAGATATCGAAAGTTTTACTTTAGAATAACCAATTTTATTATTCAAAATTTTTTCGAAATGTAAATATGATTCTAAAATGGATAGCTAATTTATAAACAGAAAAAAACATAATCAAGATTATGCTCGATTTCTCCAAAAAAATAATTTTTTTGAGTGCAAATAATAAATTATATAAAAGAATCAATTATTGAATGTAAAAAAATTAATGAAATATGAATGAACATTAAAAAAGTTACTGAAAAATTGAAAACCGAAAAAAATAATAGATTCCAAATGGAGATGATTTATACTTATAACAAAATGATTAATTCACATTCCAATTGATAATAGCAGTTCGGACCGCTTGTTTTAAATGTTCATTTCTTAATTTACGCAAAAGACTATTCACACAAATTATAGCCTTATTAATCTTTAAATGAACTGCTTTATTCAACTCATCAACAATCGCCTTTTTGATTTCATCGAATCTAATAAAAACAAAATATAATTAATTTGATTGTGCACTAACAACAAATTTGATTTATGAACTTACGAATAGAGCTTTTTTTCTTCAAGCCAACAATTAAAACGAGGTCTAATTGAAAGATTTAAGAAATCGATGTTCATAATAATGGAAAGTTTTTTATTAATACCAAAAAGATCTATCGAAAAGCTTAAATGAAAATAGAAAAGTTAGGACATAACTTAAAGAATTTTATGGAAAAAAAACTTACTCGAAAGTTTCGTCATGTTTCTTTTTGAATTCATAATTAATAAATTTGAGTGTGGTGATTTTGATATCCTTCACAAAATTCAATACTTTACTAAGCATTGATTCAGTTTCCTGTTCAATATTCACTAAAAACTCAGTAGTACTATACTTAGGTAACAATTCTGATTTCAATTTATCGAATTGTTTATATAGAATAAGTTTAAGTATTTCTATAAAATTTCGGTGTTCAGTTTTGTGCATATAGAAGAGGTAAAATTTATCAGACCAAAATTTAAGTATTGGCTTTTCAAAATCGAGTATAAGTTTCATATCTTTGATATTAGAATATTCATCTTCATACTGACTTTCGAGATCAAGTAAAAGTGTGATATGTTTGTTAAATGATATTAAATTAATCTCATTTCGATTATGTTGTGTAAAATAATTCTTGATTTTATCTTCTTCGTTCATCATTGCATCTTGAACAAAGTCAGTGAAAAACGACTTTTCTAACATCATTTTCTTTGCTTGTTCAATTTGTTCCTCAAGTTCACTCTTTTTATAGTTTGTGAAATTACCTTCAACTACATTTTTGTTCAGGTTCAGTTCAGGATTAGTTATATGCGAACTGATTATTGATGGCGTGTTGCTGCATGATTGACTATTTTCAACATTATAATCAGTCTGAGTATGGAATGCCATGATACTATCATTCATAGTATCTCTATTAAGTTCTTTTTCTATGTTTGATAAATTGTTAAATATTGAATTACGTCTAATTGAGACTTCTTTCGGAATTAATTTAGGAGATGTTTGATTAACATTTATTACATTTTTATCCTTGATGAATGTATCTTTTTCATCTTCTTTTGATTGAACTATAAATGTATTATCATTTCCACTAGTAGCCTTTTCTATTGTAGCAATAAATTTATTTTTATAATTGTTCGATAGATTGTCATTTTCAATTTTTTCACTATCAACTAAATCTTTAGACTGAACAACAAATGTACTATTTTTGGTTTTTTTATCAATTAATTTCATAGTGAGATGTTGGTTGTTAGGGGAATCAGGTGAAAAATGGGGTGATAATTTCTGTTTATCGATTATGTGGTTTTGCATCTCTGATATTGATTTTTCATTAATTGATTCTGCTTTTTCCAAATCATTAGTATCAATGATTATACCGGTTTGACAATTTAATTGTTGCTGATCTTTGTGGTTTGATATGCTAATTTTGACAAATTCTAAGTTTTCTGTTTTATTGTGACTTTCATTTATTTTCCTAATATCTTTGGCAAATTTGAAAGCCGTGGGCGTACTTTCCTTAATGGAAAGATAACCTCTACCCATATCCATATCGAATAAGCTATTATCTTTTTCTTTCATTAGAATTTCCATCGATTCTTCTAAAAATTCATTCGTTTTTTTATTACACGAATCATTCATATTTATAGACTTACAAATATCATCAATTGGGGTATCAGCATTTGATTTAATATTCATGACATCTTTTACAACGATTGTTTCATTGATGTTCATTGACTCAGCCCCTTTATTCTCTAGTTTCGTTTCTATTTCATTATTCTTTGATTGTTTGGAAATTAGATTCACTTTTGCCATTTCTATTTTCCTGTTTGACAATTGTACTTTATCATCAGCAGATGTTGGTTGAACAGAAAACGTCCCATCCATTGAATTTTTAGTGACCGCATCCATAGGAATATTGTTTGTTTGGCTTTCGGGCTTGCCAACCAATCTGTCGATTTGCTTTCCATCTTTTTGGATTGTATTTTCTATGACACTTTGATCATCTCTCGCAACCATCAATTTATTTATTTGTAATAAATCAATTTTTTCATGAAAAATTCTGACCTCTGTTTTGTCATTGGCTAACTTTGTAATTGTCGTATTAATCTTAGTCATCTCCTTTTCTTTATCGAACAATATCGTTGTATTATTAAAGTTTTTGAGTTGTAAAGACAATGTCTCGCACATCAATCCATCATCATTGAAATCTTTAGTGATCTTATCCATGAAAATATTATTAGTTTCAGGCTTGCAAACTAATTTTTTAATTATATCATCATCATTTGAATTTTTAGCCTCAAAAGTCAAATCATTATCTTTAGAACCCTGTATATCCATTTTTGATGAGACGAGCGATCGATTTTTGAGATTGAATGTGGTATGTAATTTGTCTTTCTTTAATGCCCATGCACTTGAATTAAAACGTTTTGAAGACATAGTTAGTTTTTTCGGATTTAGTTTAGAACATTTTGGACTGATAACCCTAGTCATATTATTACTGATATTCATTTCACTTGACATGGTTTGATTATTTATTTTTGAATTCATTGAAATATTGTTTAATTTCAATTTTTTGGCAGGAAACTCGTGATTACTATGCTGTATTTGACTTTTTATTTCTGCATTCCAGTTATTTTCCTTCGAAAAAACATCTGTTGTAATTGATTGATTAATTTCATTGGAATGTTCATGTAAGTTAATATTAGTCAACTCCATATCTTCTAGCGAATAATTCTCACTTATTATCTTATCATCATTCGAAACACCTAGATTATTATAACCTGATTCAACCCTTTTATTGTTCAATCCATGATCAAGTAAATCTGAAATTGTTGTATTTATTTTAGTTAATTCCATTTTTTCACCTAACAATCTAGTTGTATTATTTATTATTTTTGGTTGCGACGAAATTTTTTCAGGTTTGTCAGACAAATTTTCGATCAGACCAACATTATCTAATTTTATTTTTTCGGTAAATGATTCATTAATCTTTTTTGGTTCAATTTCAAAATTATCAAATTTAGGTT